>VYZW01051369.1:101871-115647 GCA_013401315.1 Balaeniceps rex
TACACTGTTTTAGGTCACATGGTTTTAGGTTCATGCCCCAAATACTTCTTGAACACCATGCTTTGGGAAATGCTGTCAAGAAATAAGAAGCTGCAAGTTTCAGTCTTAAATGTGTGATCTGCCCAGTGGATTTCACCGGCTTTTTTTCAGGCATTTAACTTATACATTAAAAAGGTATACACTTTTTAGTTCAGTCAGTGGTTTCAACTTCCTGACCCCAGGTGGTTTCCAGAGTGAAAATACTGAGGTTCAAAAAATAAGTATCTGGCTTAGAAACACACTCCCCTATTCTGAGCAGGCAGCGAGGTGAACTCTCAGTGCTGCCTACACACCCAACAGCCTGCGTCAGCATCTCCTGCATGCACTATAAAACAAGACCTGCTTTACCTTGGGCTGATTGGTCTCTTTTCTACTAGCTTCATCTCTCTAGTTAGGGACCTGAAGAAAGTAACCTCTGCATGTTAACATGCCGATTTCAAATGCCCTTGTCTAGGTTGGTATCGCTCGCCTCTGAGGTGAGGACATGATTACAAAGCACCAAGATTGCCCCTGTGCACTCAAATGTCACGAGTGCCAGTAAGACCAGTAAGTCTCATCACTTTGAGGATGACAAGAAGAGCTTTCCTCTAAGAACCACAGGGCAATGCTTCTCTAAGAACCAGGACACCCACAGGGTTTCTCAGGTCTTCATGGGGTGTATATCAAGCACCCAGCTGCCACTTTCTTGTCCTGTGTCTAAGCACCTTCCTCTATGATTCCCCACCATTTCTATCATGCCTGCTGTTTCCATAGAGGCTGTGTTGAGTCTCAGCATGAAAGGTACAAAGCTCACAGGACAAGAAAGGAGACTGACCTTCTTGAAGACCGGAGTGAAAACAGCAAGGAAATCCTTTCTCTGAACTGGCCTATGTACTCTGGGGTCTGACTGAACCCAAGCAAATCCCTCCTTTGACCAGTGGATTGCTTTGACATTACTAGAAAGGTGATATTATATTCCAAGTCTGGGCTTGGAAATGGAAAGGGCAGCCTCCTTTCACTCTCTATGCACATGTTTCACAATGTAAGGCAATCCCTGCTGTTAAATAAACCTCAACATGCAAAGCTTACCAACTGTACCGAAATCTTTTCTCAGCATGTTCTTGTCCCTGCCAACCTAGATGGCACACAGAAACTTACAGATACAAAAAGGGTGGGAGGAAGGGAAGAAACTTTTATAGAATTCTTTCCAGTTATATACTAAAGAGAATACATGCAAGCTTTAGTTTTGTGCAATAACTACATCTTAGCAGAAGCAGCACCCTGAGCCCTGCAACAAGTGTTTCACCCAGCTCCAATTAAAATGGTGGGAGTTTATCACCCACTGAACTCACAGTGCTTCAAGGCAAAACCTCTCACGAGGCTGCAAAATAAATCCAACACCTGAATGATATATTCCAAAACTCCTTTATGGATCTTCTTACTGTCATGGCTAGTCATGCCTTGCCACTGTGAAAAGTTTCTGCGTTTCTTCTGTGATCAGCTGTCAGTCAGGTGGAAGAAACACAGAACTTCATCAGGATCAGCATTTTAATACATGTTATTTCTCAAATTTTGCAGAGGGTTGTGAAGAATTTGAACCTACTCACACATCTATTCTAGACCACTTGAAAAAGTGGATGATGGGATGACTTCTCCTCCTCCCTTCGCAGGCAGGTGACTGCAGCAGTAACAGGATTGCTTTGTTCCAAATTCCTCTGTAATGGCACAACAACACTGCAGTGCTTGTTCTTTTTGTTTAGCCCACAACACTGGACAAAGGGTCAAAACCAAAGATGCAGCACACCAAAACCACGGGCCCTCTTTGGAAACTTGCACATGAATTTCATGCAGATGCCTCGTTCTACAACTACAAATATATTCTTGTAATCTTAAGCCTGTTCTTGGGGATGTGTACACTTCAGAAAAAATCATGCTGTAATGCAAACTTCTTTTTGTTACCCCCAGCTGTAACTTTGAGTATGAAGTACACAGCCAGTCTTGGAGATTTCACAAGATGTTTTCAGGAGGTCTTCCACTGTCTCTGACTAAATCCTCTGCCCCATTGTGGTATGAACTATTGAGGTTCCAATGGGAAAATCTGACCCCTTAAAAGACCAAGCACTATGTTTCCTATCTTTCATGTTCCAAGCCTTTCAGATGGCTTCACTGCTCAATGTGATAGACAGATTAAGAGTTCATTGTTTGGAAATTATTTTTAACTTAGGAGTAAACCTTAGAAATTTAATGTTAGATTTATAGTTTCAACTGGTAACTTTTTATAGCACTTCCCAGTAATTTTGGTATTTTCCATATAATTTTTTCCATTTTCCAGAGCATAATTATTATACATCATAATAATAAACTGATGATTAATTGTACAGAGGGCCAAACACCATCAGCTGTCAGTAGCTAAGCTCAACACAGGGAAGGGAAGAAAGCTCTTACTCGATGCCTAGCAGTATATATACTTATCTTCACTGTATTTGAAAATTGAGCTCTAATGCCAGCCCCATTCCCCAGAAGGTCACTTAATCCCATTCCTGAAACTGCACTGTGACTCTAGGAGCTATATGTTTCAGATAATACCACCTCAGGAACCCTCTAGTAAAAGAAACCAGACCACATTCAAAAAGCACTGCAAGATATGCTTCCTTAACTTAGGTTTTACAACAAGTGCTGAGCACGTTTCTAGGTCTGTCCTTCTGCAGCACTGGCACAGGTGGGATTCGCCTGGTTCAACAGTCCCCTTTTGCACAGGGAGTTTCCCTTTCAGCCCAGGCTAAGGGCAGGACACCTGCAAGTCCTAGCAAGTACAGTGTAATCAATGAAAGCGGGCAACCACTGGGAAGTTTGTTTGTCCTTTCCTGTTAGTTAAAGGAGGATACCAGCGTAAGTGACAGAAGACGCGGCACTACAGAATTTAAAAAACACGTCAGCACTGAAGATGACAAAGTTAATATGAATGAAGCAAATGATCTTTCCTCAGACATGCTATTTCCTTCATTGACTGCAAGCTTTTAGCTTACAAGCCCTTCTTCAGTTGTCTGATAACAAAACACCAGACTTCAGGTACTGCAGCTTGACTTGCCTTGATTAAGCTGGAGGCCCCGACAGGCAGTTTGGTGTGTTAAAAGAACAGCCCAACTCCAGCTGTGGAAACAACGCAACTGCCTGGCCATGCGCTGCAGCTGCAAACAGAGAATTTACACCAACAGTTCAGGTCATGAGTAAGTTAGAAGCAGGGCTTGTTCCTATTTTTGTTTTATGGCCACTTTGACCAATTAATTTAATGGTCATATAGATGGCTCCTCTGTCAGCCTCTCAGCCCTATCTATTTCACTCTTCCCAACCAAGCATTTTACTATTTTGGCAGCTGTTGAAAACTACAAGGTGCTGACTGAGGAGAGAGAGATGCCAGACTCACACAAACTACCCCATCTGCTTTCTGCAAGCAAGGCAAATGAGAAGCACCTACTACATTTTCAGGCATGCAGTATTTATCACTTGATCAGTGCTATCACACAGACAGCCTAACAGGTTTCCTGCATTTAAAGGTGCAGTATAATCATCCCCAGAGTACAGTGGCAGTTGTTGAATGCCAAAGAAGTGCAAGACTGGGCCCCACACTTGCATCTCAAGTTATCTGCTACCTTCATAAAGCACAGACAAAGCTCTTCAGGCTTAATTTTGCACTGATACATGAGCATTTCTCCCTTCTTATTGTAAGGATTCACAAGAGTTGAGTTTCTCCTCACAGGGGCTGGGGTGATATGGAAGGAGGAATTACACTGGTTCTTTTAATAAAGTACAGAAAAATAAGGCAAGTCAAATTCTGAGTTCTTGATGAACAGATTAAACTGTGCTCTAAATCTTGCATAGCTGTTTGAGAATCCAAACCTGTCATTCACACCCACAAAGTTCTCCCTGACTTTCAACTTCATTGAACAGCTGACATGGGAGCTCTGGTGTTAGAGGAGAAGGGGAAGGCAAGCTTTGGAATATAAAATTAAAGGACTTACTGGTTTCCCAAATGGCTCAGTCAAGCTCTTTACTGCACATTCACAGTTCCAAATGAAGGCCTGTACAAAAGCAAATGATGACCATTTTTGAGAAGCTGGCCATCAGGCTAGTTAGTAAGCTCTGTAGAGAATAAAGAAGGATTCAGCTGTAAAATTCAACTCTATGTCCATGTGAGTCTTTCCTAGAGTTCATCAATACCCAGTTTCTGGACCGGGCAGTTGCTGTTTCTTCCCATCAAAAGAGGCATCAGTCTCATCCTTTAAATTACAAACTGAGTCTGGAACCCAAGTTTAAGGATTCTCAGATCTGGTGTTTTGCTTTGGGCATAACCAGAGCTCTGAGGAAAAACAACAGCATTTTCCCTTAGCAAAACCATTCCAGATCTGTTTTAAAGAGAGGAAAGAAAAAAATTATTTTAGTTAACATCTAATGACTTCTGCAGGATACAGGGACTGCTAAAGTAATTGCATTTTATTTTATTGCAGAGGCAAAGGAGGAGTAATGCAAGTAGGAAGGGTCTGTAAACATCCATCTTTAGCAAACGTTCGGCATATGCAAGTGCTGCATTAGATTGCATTAATGAGAGTGTAATGTGTGAATCAACTAACATCATTCTGTGGTGTTTGGGCCTCATTTGCAGTGTTAGATCCACTTTAGAAGGACACCGCATTTCATTTTGACAGCAAAAAGTAACCTGGAGAGGAACAAAACATCATGAAAGGGTGATTTCATTATGGCTTATACGTTGCCTGCCACATTAGGAACTCCCTGGCCAAACACTTTATGTATACCCAAACTCATGGGACACCTTACCCTTTTCAGTGCAGATATCTTCAGGATTGCTCTGCAAGGAGGGGAAAAACTACCAGTGACCAAAAGGAATGAGACACAGAAGGCAGATGCCATAAGCAGCCTGAAAGGCTTTAAGTGAGGCAGGACCACCTAAATCCTTGGGGAGCATCTATCTATAGGCTAGGGATTTTGGCACTGCCCTAAAATCAGCGCCAAGCTGCCCTGTTCAGAGTAAAGTCCCTTTTCATGGTGCAGGCAGTCAACTAAGAGTAAAACTGAAGAGAAACATGGAAGTGCCCTGCAGATGTGGGTCGCAGTGTTCAAAGGGAAGCTCATTATTCTTATTAGACAAGAAAGACACTGCAAGAATGAAGGGATCTGCTGTTTAATATTGGTGCTTCACAGCAAATTTTCCATGGCCAACAGTTTCAGTTACAGACCAGACTGGCAGCTAAAAATATATCCAAAAAGTTACCTGTAAAAATAACCTGGCAAGCAGACTAAGCTATCACCAGAGCTAATTATTTTCCCTGAACTTTTTGCCTTCTACCATGGAAGGGGCTAACCTACATACAAGAAACATTTTCCGTTCATGTGTTACACCTCATAGCGCATGTTGCAAATTGCTGTCTTGTACTGATATCATGGAATTTGAGCCCCTTGCAGATGATAATGAATTCAAATGCAATACCAAAACCCTCTCACAGAATAGGGGATCATTAAGATCTCCAGTTCGAAGATGAGACAACTGAGAAAAACAAAGGTGAAGTCACTTATCCACAAGCATACAAGGAGACTGCAGCTGAAACGGGAACCGAGCTCATATTTCATGAGTGCCAGGCCCATTGTTACCCCAAGGCCCTCCTTTTTTCCTCCAAACAGCAATATAGTAAAGCTGTTATACCTAATTCAGTACTCTAGACAATTTTTCAGTGAACAGTTTTGCCACAAGCCATAAGAATTATCAGAACAGGGGAAAACTCACAGTGGCCCTGTAAATTTCTGCAGAGATCACAAGTTTGACACTTGCATCCAAAACGCTTCCAAAGCAGCAGCTCACAGGTAGCAGTGCACTGAGCACTTGCACAAAGCACAAGAGATTAATCTCTATTCATTTCCCAGAGCACAGAAGGAGGAATCAGAAATTACCCCAGGGTATTTTTCAGACAACCAGATTTGAAAAGGAGTAGTCAAGTATTATGCAAGCCATGCTAAACACAAAGCCACTCCAATAACAATACACTCTCCATTGCTTTTACTTTACTGGAGTCTCACAGAATTTAGCAATAATCCAATTATTTAAAATTGTTCAGTGAGCAAAATTTCCAAACCATTTTGATTACAAAACACTCACCTGCGATTTGTCAAGGAGCCTTGACAAAAAAGGCAACTAAAAGCAGCATTACTGTGGATTCCATAATTCTGAAATTGTCCCATCCATAAAATAAGACACAGAGCAGGAGAGAGAGAGACACTTACATACATCCATTCACAGCACAGTCCAAAGCACGAGAGAAGAATGTCAGCACTTGTCAAGTTACATATAACAGACATGAGAAACTGGCCACAGATAAAAACAGAAGTGGACAACTGAATTAATATTTACATGGGAAAAGTGTCCAGTGCCTTTTACCTTGCTGCTTTTTATGATGGTATAAAAACAGGAGGAAAGGTTACACTGGGAAACTGGCACAACTCTGATAGCCAGCTATGAGTACATTTGTTTTAGACCAGGACGAAGGCCAATCGAGCTGGAGTGTGCCTTCTGGTGTGTGTGATCTCCAGTGCACAGCAGACCCAGGGCGCAATCCAAGGTGGAGAAGGACACTCCCCATCCCCTTTGAGGGGCTCAGGCCTCGCACCCTAGAACATCGGCACAGGCATAAATAAAGATACCAAATGCAATGGAAATGGCTGGTTTCCTTCTGATTTAGTGAAGTATTCCAGGAAACTTGTCTGCACAGTTTCCTCTGTTCTTTAATAAGTTTCTTTTTGCTAATGATTTAACCTTTAGACGACAGTAAAAATCTTCATAAGCCCACCTTATGCAGGCAGCCAGAGTCTTTCACCACCCACCAAATGCTAGAGACTGATACAGTCATGGTTCCCTGTCTATCATGAGACAGAGATCTTACTAATGACAACCGCTAACAAACCTCGTGAAATCTGTAAAGCACACCACCTCCAACGCCACAGCTTCAGCCTCTCCAGAGCTCTCATATATGGATAGCTTATATTTTTAGGCTTGTAATGGAAACCTGGAGATCAGGTGCCTTGCCTTCATGCTCCGTTACCCTGGTGCAAATCAGAGTAAACCAAATCAAGCCTCAGCTGCACAAGTAGCAACACTGCTTCCTCCCTAATGAAGCTGGTTACCACCTGTGAAGTATTAAACATGCACATGTTTATCAGGTTGTTCTAGTAAGGAACAGGAGGAAGATGGAAGAATTGGTATCTGGATTTTCTGTGATTTATTTGGTTCTCTTTCAAAGTCTCCCCTCCTCCTTTTTAGGTTTTCACAGTGCTAATTCCTGATGTCTCAGCCTGTTTTCTAGCTTAACGTGCCAGATGACAGGATGTCAGTTTTGCCTTGGTTACCCTTTGAAAACCATATTACACCTCTGTTTCCCATACTGCATTGATCACTTACAACCTAGTGTTTGGCACAAAGGCCAATATCAGCAGCAGAATGCTTTCCTGACTGAAGCAAGGATTTTGTCCATAATGTGGGCAGGATTAAAAAGAGGTCTTGTAAGGAACAGCAGGAATCCTTTGCTCATCCACAGAAATGCTTGTAAAAAAATAGCACTGTATAAAGAAATGGAAATAAAACATAATATATGGGGTTTGGTGGTTGTTTTTTATCAGTGTATCCATATGTGAATTATAAAATGTGCTAAGGGAGTGTAAATAGAATCCAGAGACATAGATGCTAATATATACACTGTACAGGATACATAGTAAAGTCTTCTGCATTTCTAGATGGGAAATTTAGGTATTAAATGGCAGGTGCCAGTCAAGAAATTACATGTCTGCAAGTTCATTTTAGGTGAAGAATTTTGCCAGAGACTGCTCTCACATGAAGGCAGCAAGCAGGCACTATGTACTTGGCTTTTGAATTCGAAGTGATAAGACAGTTAAATGAGTTCCTTCAGCTCTATGAAATGGCTCAAATTAATTAATGTTTCCACTTGCTTCTAATGCATGATAAGATGCATGCAGTGAGGAGTGAATTAAGTGAGAAAAATGCAAAGGACTAATTATGTTTACAACGCTGTGCTGAAGAACAGCAAGGGAAGAGATTATCTAAGCACCAGAATCATCTGAGACACCTATATTTTACAAGGGACATTTTTTCTCTCTTATTAACAAAAACCCCAAACAGTATGATTTGTCAAGTGGTACAAATCAGCTACATAATTCTTCTCAGGTAGCCTCTTGGCCATTAAAAATGGATAGTCAAAAAACCTAAGAGAATTCAAGTTTGTTGGGAAAGAACTTACTTATCACTAGTACAGTATATCCCAAATACTGATGTTTAACCCGCTCCAGAAAGCTAAAGTGATGCTGTTATCCCCATAAGCAAGATAGGGCACACACACCAAAAAAACCCCACTTGGCCCCGGTCACCCAACAAATCATTTATCAGAGCTAGTAAAAACAAATTCCTGCACCTCCAAGTCCTGTGCTCCTTTGCAAGGGAGCTTAATTGCTTTCCATGCATTACTAAATTAAGGGGGGAAAAAAAGGGGGGGGGGGTNAGAAAGGTACAGTGTCTATACTTGCAGCTCCCCAGAGTTTCTCTCCTGGAAATGCCCCCCAGCAGCTCCCACCACTTGTACTGAGCTGAAACAGCTCATGGAGGTCACTCACCCCCAGTCTCAAAGCTCATGACTAGAAGCACATTTTCATGTTCCTCAAGCTGCCCACCTCCCAACACACCGCTAGCCACACTCCTCCCCTTGAAATCTTATTTTCTCTCACTTTCCATGACTGTTTTCTCTGGGTTTACCTGTTGTACCTTTAAACACCTCCCCAGCCACCTCTGATGCAGCCATCAGCTCCATCACACTCCTATTGCTTCCCACAGGATTGGACCCTTTTGTCCTGAAAGCTGAAAAATGTGCAGGAAGCATGATCAGACTGCTGAACTGTTCAGATTTTTTTTTTGCAATTTTTGGCAACCGGTCTGCACTCCCCAGTGTATTGGACAAGAAAACTACACGTTCTGCTTGTCTCTCCTCTCTGCAGTTATCTTGACATCAGCTCCCTTTAATCCATTAGCAAGCTTGTCAACAGTGTTGTGCAGGTGCAATTAGACAGTTATAGCCAATGTACCGGTATGAAATAGAAATTAAAATTTATCAGCCTTTCCACTAGCAGCACCTCACTGACAAATAAAATTTTACAATGCTAGTTGTAAGAGCATCACTAAAAGCATTTCTTCCATGACCTTGAGATTTTATCACAAGACAGCAAAACAAATCTTTGAGAAACCTTCTGGGAAAAAGTTATGAATAAATAACATGTATTTCTGGGGAGGGGGCCTACATCAATAATGCAAATAAAACACAGACACTCCCCTCCCCTAATATCAGCTTAATCTTTAATGAATTCTTTGGTTGCAGCAGAACCCCTTTTATTATTAATAAAGGTTTCTTTTTATTGCAGCATATTCTCCAGCCCCCATCCAGGGCACTATAAAAATAAATAAGAGTACCCTTGACAAATGTGTTCTGTGAGATGGTCCCTGTCTGCCCTGAGGCATGACTAAGCCAAACAGGTAGTGTGGAAGGACATCATTATTTTCATATCCGTTCTGAGCAATGAGGGTCTGGATTCTCCTACTTATTTCTATGGAAATTACATATGAAATTATTCATCTTTGGTCACATAGAAAGCCAGTAACAGAAGCAGAAACAGAACCCAGAATTAATTCCCAGCTTGTTTTTCTAATCTCCCTTCCCTTCACACTCATCTTTTAAGATTCAAATTATATCTATCAAAAACATGTCCAAGAACATGCCAAAACAACATGCATCTTTCCTTTCATTAAACAGAAGGGAAACAAGACACTGAATAGATTCAGGGACGTGCAAAACTTCACAAATGCAAGATTTCCTTAGCTTTTCCCAACAGACCTCCCCCCTGGAGCCCTGTGGATACGAAGATCTCTGTGGGAGGTGCTCTGTGGAGCACTGCTGGCTCTCCATCCTGTATGGTGGCCACTGTACTTGGTCACACCTCACTAGCCCATGGTCACTGTTTATCGGTGCTGCTAGGGCTACACAGCACTGCAAGATATCCTGGTGCTTTGTGCTACCCTCCCTGGGGCATTCTCCTGGCATTTGAAATAAAACAGTATCATTTCTCACACTTCTCACACTGCTGCCCACAGTTCGGGTATTTTTCTGCCTGCCCTTTGTGCTGTTTTCATCTTGAATGACAAGATCAGGACCCCACCATCCCCACTTGCCTCCTAGATTAGTTTAACTTACACTTGAGCATTTGGTATTGTGTATGTGGTTGTTTTAGCCTTTCTTGGGGTACTCTGACCACCTTGCTCTCTAGAGAGACTTCCTTAGGGTTGTTTTTTTCTCTCCTTAAAACCTCTATAGTATACCAAAATTTCAAGCCCATCATGGGCAATCCCAGAGCTCCCAGCTCTCTGGGGAAGTTAGCTATCCCCTTCATCTGGTAAATCAAAACCACGGAAACCCTACCTCATATGCACATGGTCTTGTCTTGTACAGGGTCACAAAAGTCATAAACTTTCAACAGCCACTCCACTGCTTCAGGCATTGATCCCACACAGTACTACCTCTCAACCACTTTCTTAGAAAGAGAGTAAGAAAGACTTCATGTTTAGCTCTTCATCATGGTTTGTACAGCCAGCTCAGTACATAGACCCAGCAACTGCTTCCCCAGCTGCCTTGCTTAGGCAAAGGTCTCTGTCAGGAGCTACATCTTTACCAGCATCATGAAGAAGTTGGTTTTCTGCAGCAGGTGACAGTGCGGAGACACGTTCCACAGCACAGTGCTCCCAGCGCAACACAGGCTGTGTCTAGTTCTGCTGGTATCTGCTGCTTGTCTCAGAAAGCTACCTGTTCTATTGACATATTTCCTACTGGACAGGAGCCTGCAAAGCTCTTCAATTTTGAAACTAAATTGCTGCACAGGACCCTCTTGGTGCTGCTTCCACCCTCTGCTTTCTAGTGTGTGGCTCTCCTCCCCCTGGGTTCTTATAGGTTGCAATATGAATAGCACCATTTAAATAAACGCACCCTCAAACCACAAGAACCATGTTTTGGTCTTAAATAATGCAGTCATCTAAGCAATAAAGCATATATTATAACGCTGACAAGTCTCAATGCAAACTATGGGCCTAGCTCCACCAAGACATCTTCTTCCCTTTATGTGCTTCATAGCATAAAAATACTTTCTCTTAAGATCATCTTATGGGAGTAATCCCAAACTGGCCATCAGAAGAAAAATCATCAAGTAGCTGACCATTTTTATTATTTTGCTGAGTAAAACACACAAACCAAAATGAGGAGAGTTCAAGCCATCAAGTCCTGCTGAACATCTGCATGAGCAAAGCAATTTGAAATCTGCATTGACTAGCTAAACCTCTGGCACTACAGATAAAAATAATTTTCTCCAACTCTAAGTGCATTGGGTTACATCTGGAAAAACTGAGCCTGGAATGTCCTTGAAGCAAAATGTCACAGACCCGTCATTCCAATTCCAAAACTAGTTCCTATTTCAGAGGAAAATCACAGAGTTACCTCCTAAATATAGATAATTATTCTCAGGAATAACTGAAAAAGTGCACTGTATGGATTGCAAATCAAAACAAGAAATGCTACTTCAAATTTAAGGGAGACAAGCTCATAAGACNTAAAATGCAACAGCATTTCATACTGTGTTCTTCACCATTTTGCGTGGCAGAGACTCGTAGGTACCATGAACAGAAGAAAGGGATGGTCTTGATCTCAGGACTCCTTGGGTCACTGACCTGTTCCCAGCATACAACAGAGCATCTTTATAGTTTGCTTTCCCATCTCCTTGGAGCAGATGTTAAACCTCTTCCCTCATGCATGGGGTTGGCCTCAGCTGTCTTGGTTCAAGCTTCCTCTTCGCTCTTAAGCTGAGACAGGTTTTGCCTATCAGCCCCTTACCATCCCAAAGAGTGATATACTGCACTCCACTGACACATTGCTTAAAAAAATGCACCGAATTGCCGATGATGAGGACTACAGTGCATTTTCTATATTATCTTGAAATACAGGAAACCTCTAGATTTGGAAAAGATAGAAATCTAATTCAGCTACTGCCCAAGAAAAACATCATACATTACCCATCATCTTTTATTTTCAATAGCCTCAAAATGCTCCCTGACCACAACTCTCAAAGGATACTGCTATAGATAAATTTCCAGAATGCACACTGGAGACAAGAAAAGTACACTGTGAAAACGCGTGTGTTATTTTTATTATCAGAATTGACAAAATCTCACTGCTAGTTTTATAATAGCCTGTTAAAGCCATAAAAAACAGAATGATGGGGGACAGCTGTGTGTCAGTGCTTTGGCATCAAGTTCACAGTATGGAATATACAAGCGATCATGCTAATAGTCTGGTCTCAAAGCTCACTGCAGAATAACATGCTACAGAGTTATCTGTCAAGCTGCAAATACTTCTTTTACAGCTACCCTAAAGAAGAGGTTTTTCTCATTCCAGTGTATTGAACTTGTGTCTGGGCCGGCTCAGAATAACATTGGCTAATGGCTTCTTCTAGCACCTTCTTTTAAGCAAATGCTATTGAGTTTGGGCAAACAGACAGACTCTTTACCAGGTACAATATTGTCTTTGTAAAGGCACATGAATCTGTTCCTGAATTTTCAATGTGCTTCATAGATTAAGGACAGAAAATGCCATCTGCTAATCTGCTTCTGCTGCACACACAGAGCTGCTGCGTACGCTGTTTCTGATGGTTTGAGGTTATGGCCTTTCTCCGCTGCTTGGGAAGAATACGCAATGCACGTCATAACATCAGTTACATTGGGTTCTTTGTAGTTTATCCCACAGTGCCACTGTCTGCCAGGGGGTTTCCTGCTCACCAACAGCCAGCGAAATGGTTCTCCAGTTACATGGCGTGGTAACCTAACCAGCTGTAATGGTTTCACCAGACACTGGTATTCAGCAATGCCTGCCAACTGCACAGCTACCTGCTGTGCTGCCAGAAGCAAGTGCTTATGCAATTCACCTTCCTTCTTCTGGGCTTTGACTTGTCCTGTCGGTCTGGAATGTAAATAGGCGAGAAGGTACAAAGCCTCAGCACTGGCAATGCTGTCTGCGGACGGTCACCCATTTGTGCAAAAGCACACAGACATACACACAGTACAGGAAGAATAACACAAGCCTTGATCAACCTGCACGTGGCTTGAGAGATCCTGATCTTCTGCAGGAGAACTCACATCAAGTGTACATAGCAGTGGATGAATACATCTAATAAAACAGCACTGCCGTAGGACAGTCAGCCAGACGTGGCGAATAGCAGCAGCAGGGACACAAGAGTAAACTCTATCTGTTTTTTATATGAGAAGTTCAAATATTACTTCAGGCCACACTCTGATCTTAGGCCTTTTATTTCTTCATGAGAAATAAATCAAACCACCCATCTGGAGCTTCTGGTCATCATCAAAAGATAAGAGAGGAAGAAAAAATAGAATGCAGATATTAATATTTCAGAAACTTAACTAGAGCAGGTGCATCTAGAAATGGGATGGGCAAAGAGGGAGGATTATTATTTTTCTGATTAGTTGCCTATCTCCAGTGACCACCTGAAAATCAGGCCTCTCCGAACTGTCTCATAGCAAGCATTGCAAATCACTACTTTGAAAATCTTGACCTAAAAAGCAAATGCGTATTTTTAAATAATTAA
>VYZW01051369.1:115734-127063 GCA_013401315.1 Balaeniceps rex
ATAGCATTCTCTAAATGGAATTTTCCAGCCCCAAATGAGATGTACAGCTGAGTTCCCCTGAGAAGAGGTATTTATAATGGAAACACTGACACAACTGAAATGATAATGCACTGAGTAGCAATAAAGCTTAGCACATGCTTAGTCATTTCATCCTTCTTATCAAATTGGACCTGGTCCCACAAAAGCATCACGGCATTTTGCTTGTTTGCTTGACCTCAGTTTAAACACCTCTGCAGCTTACAAAAAAACCACTGCCAGTTCAAATGCTTTCAAAGCCTAACATTAATAAAAAACCCAACTCAATATGTACACAAAGAGCAAGGCTTGCACCCAGCAAAAAGGGCAGTGCTCTGGTTGCCTCTGCCATAACTTTGCTACAGGGATCTAGGAATCTTTCCTCCAAAGCTGTCATGCCCTAACGACTTCAGAAGCGAGGCAAGACCCTGCTCAGCCTGGCCACCAGCTGCTCTGATTTGTCCCACATATGCTGGCTCAAGTATGCATTTCCAAAAGAAGTAACACCATCCTTTTAGTAAATGACCTTTACATATTTAGTGTAAACCTGCCTTTTCCCATATATGCATATATACACATACATATATATTTACAGTATCAAAAGCAGCACAAAACACTTTTTGGAAGACCGTAAGTGGTCAGACCCAAACCTGGACAGCATCATCACATTTTCTCCAGCCCTATAAACGTCTCAGCAGGCGCATGTTGGAAGATGGGTAACCTAGACCCTTACTAATTGAGGTTGCTTTTCAAACTGGATCTCCTACCTAAATCTTATGCTATCTGGGTCAAAGCTGGACTAGACAGTCCCTGAAAAGACACAGGACATGTTATAAAAGGTATAAACCTACTTTTAGGACTGATCAAATGGGAGAGAATGACAAGGAACAAGGAAAAGATCCAGGGACAAGCAAACTACAGGCACTAGTTGACCAAAGCATGTGATTACTTGCTGTAAGATACAGAGATATGTATGAGTGAAACATCTGCATCCTTGCAGGCAACAGGATGTTTTACTTGATTTCCATGAGATCAGGAGCCCATTCTCTGCATTTTGTCATGACTTAGACACACATGAAGAGAAGTTAAGTGGAGATGGTGATAAAGTTTGGAGAGCAGAAGAGTGAAAATTTCCCCCCAAAATGTAAATTTTTCAGCCAAAGATCAAAATACTCTAACCCAAACCATTAACAGGATATATACTTCCTGCATTCAGGAACCAGAGGAGATTCCACCTTACACTAGCCATACTCCCTTCTTAAAACATGTCTCAACTATCTACCAGATTCATAATCCTGCTCTCAAATATGGGCTAGGCTTTTGGGTCAGACTACCTTTCCCACAACAAACCATGGTTTCCTTTTGGTGATGAGAACAAGCACGTTCTGAGAAACCCACCGATTCATTCGTCACATCTGAGATGAAATGGTTTCAATAGAGACATAAACGAAGTATTTCCCCTCAGAAACTTTAATAGTCTTCCATGGGTATAAAACTAGGTGGCTGCAAAAGTCTGTCTAGTCATCTGCCATCCTACCTATTCTCTTCCTGTTAGACTATATGCAAAAATTTCGTACTAGCTTAAATGGGAAGAGGAGGAAGGCACTTCAGTATCTTAAGTACACTTTTATTTCTTTCATGAAAACACTCTCCTTTTGAGTGACGGTGTTCAGCATTTCAAAGCCTAAAAGCACAGACTCACCCACTCTGACAGAGACCATGAGTTAAGTTACTGACTGAAAAAATATCACTGGTTTACAATAACACATTTGTATAATCTAATACATTGTAACAATAATTATTTAATGTATATCACGCTGGCTGCAGGCAAGAAATTCCTTGAGCGTTAGAGAAATGGTGAAAGATGAGTCAGGAAACTTCTACATCAGCATCATCTTGAATAATAAAATACATGCTGTAATATTTCCCAGCAGAACTCTGACACCAGTCAATAAGGGAAAAAAAAACACATTTTTAATTTCATAACATCATATACCATTATATGGTATAAGGTATATGATACCATTATGTACCTTAATGTACCATTTAGATATATTAGTGCTACATGCCATAGATAAATAAATAAATAAACAGAACATTTTAAAAAGCGCAGCCAAGCAGGTTTTGTTGTGACGTAAGGCTGTGATGTTTTATTCATCCAACAAGAAGAGAGAGCAGCTTGTAGCTATCCCAGGGAGAGCTGTTACAGACACATGGGGAAGGGGAAGGACAGGACGCAGCTCAGTGAACCTGTTAAGCAGCAGGGATGCAGGTGGGGGAGTGGAAGGGAAATAAGATTTTCCTCCTAGGTGTTCAGATGGCTTCACTGGATATTTATTAATCAGGGCAAGAGCTATTTATTCCAGACAGGAGGAGAGATGGCTGTTCTGTCAAAATCAAAATAAGGGACACTCAGGATGGTGCAGGCTGCTGTTTCTGCCCAGTGGCAGGAGTGTGGTGTCCCTAAGGTATGCTGTTACTCAGACCAACAGGGACCAAGTGGACAGCACTGGGGCCAGCTGCCTTTCAGTCCTGTTGGAATCCTTGCTTTCTGAGATGCTTCTCCAGTTACTTGACCATGGCAGGGTGGAGGGGGATCCAAGCATAGCACTGACCCCTGTGATGGATCCTGACAGTGACGCTATCTTTGCTACAACTGTTCCAAAGGTTGTGGACTAAGAGAGCTGGATTTACCCTACCTGCACAAGCTATACAGCACTCCACAGAAAACTGCTGCTACAGGCGAGGGCACGCATCCTTTCCCCTGCCATTTATTTTTACAGCGCCATTTGCCCTTACTTTCTCTAGAATACAGAGGTATCTTTCAAATGGAGGGAAATTTGAGACACATTTCTGTAATATCTGCCTGAATAGATGCGAGACCAGCACCCTACAAGTAGGCCACTGAAGCAATGAATGGTGTTTGCTACACCATGAGATGCAGGTTTGTGGGTAACCGCTACCTACACTCCATGCGGGAAAAATGCTGTTTAATAAACAGAGCATGCTGCAGTGACAGAAGGCATCATAACTTCTGTAGAGTAACACCATTTCAGAAATGACCCGCATTTCTGAGAGAAATTCAGAAAGAAATTTCTGAAAGAAGTTCAAGAAAAAACTTCCCACTGAACGCAAGAGCAGCTGCTAATTCTCAGCGCTTCTGAGAGGCAGGCCACACTGCAAAAGCAGTCATGAACCTTTGGAGATTCAAACATCCCAAGTCATAAGCTGAAAAATGCAGATGATAATAATAAAAAGAGAAATAAGCAAGAAAATCTTTGCTGTGAAGGACTGGTAATGGAATGCAATGAGGAGTTTGCTGCTGATTACAGCATCAACTAATCTCCCTTGTGAACCAGAGGCAATAATAGCCATAAGATGCAGAAAAGATAACTCTGTCTCCGTTAACCTTATGTTCCAGCTCACTGATCTCCTCCATTTTGTTTACAGTAGCCACACACAGGTATAATTCCTTGTGGAGACTTATCAGCACAATTTAAAACAAAAAAGGAAAAGAACTGGCAGGGGGCAAAAAGCAAATGGTCATCTTGCCTCCAGACATCTCTAAATTCATATTCATAACCTCCCCGTCCAAGCAGCCAAAGAACAAGTTACAATAGTAGGAGGCCATGCACTTTTACAGGAGTTCTGCAAAAACATGAACTGTACTCCAACGGCTACAGCACCTAAGATGGGCTTCAGGGTTTCCTATGGCACCTCAGATGCAGAGAACAAAGAAATTGGTCAAGTCACCTACTTAATCCAGGGATGGCATATTCTGGCTTCACTCACCGCCAGCAGGGAACAGGCAGCTTACCTGGATGCCCCAGAGGTACAGACGTTGTGTACCCACCTCTCCTCTCTTCCAGGCTGAAAAGACAGAGTCTTCTGAGTCAGTCTTTGCACAGAAGCTATTTCATACCTATGGTAGCACTTTCATACTTGCTGCCCTTCTCTGAACGCTTTCCAGCTTTAATATATCCTTTAGAAACGAGGGGAACAGCACACGTTAATCAAAGTGTGTGTGAATCATAGGTCTATAGAGTGGCACAGTGACATTTTCAATTTTGCTCTCTATTCCTTTCCCAATCATTGCAAACATTTGATTTGCCTTTTCAACTGCTGCTGAGATACAGGTATCCCCAAATGAGTGTTGTGAAAAGTTTTATTCTATGCCACTTTTAATAGAGTTCACCATGGGCAACGCTGCAGAAGAAGAATGTTATTATTTCAAAAAAGGAACGTTTCCAGGCAGATATTCTCCTCTCTCTCTTTGGTTTTGAGTATAAAGAGCCAATAAACATACTAATTCCAAGTGCAACAAGGAAAATACCAGATGACCCTCTGCTCTCTAGCCCTGGTATGGGCTAAAACTTTTGAGGACAGAGGGGTGGTGTGAACAGGCAGCTTTAACTTGCATCACTGATGGAAGTCAAAGCAAAAAAAGGAAGTTTGGTGGGGCTTCATTCTGTGCACTCCACTGGTTTGCCCTCTCCTCTGCCCTTCTCCATACTCATGGGCCCCAGTCCCTTACTCTGGACAGCAGAGCTGTGACGCAGGACACTCGCACCCCAGGCAGGGCAGAGCAGAAATGTGGCACACAGGCAGCGTGGTCATGGAGGCACTCCCCAGCAAGGGTAGCCAGCCAGGGTGAGTTCACTCTGACTTGTGACGCTTTAGATCTGACATTCAGCTTCTTGCAAACAAACAACAAAAATGCCTATGTTAATATTCCCAAACCCCCTGACCGTGCTCTCCTGTGTGAAGCACTGCAGAGCACTCTATGATCTATCAGCAACATCACACTGAAGACTCCATACGGGTGCATGGTTCACTATAAATGTGTTTACACCACTTATATTGCTGTCGTTCCCCAAGAGTCACAGTCACCAAGGTACATGACAATTTCCAGACAAGCCAATGCTATGCCAATGCATTTCATTTACAACCTTCCTGTCTCAGTACATGTGGATTTAGTTCCCTGCAGCTGAGGGATACGATAGAGCAATGATCAGTGAGTGCTAAAATTTGGCAATGCAGAGACAACCTAATAAAAGAGATAAAGAAGCAACTGACAGGAAAAAAACAGTTATCTGCTGAAGCATTTCCCCTTAGTGCATGTAGGAGCCAAAGGCAAGAGACAGACACAGAGAAGAAGCACTCTCAGGTGATTAAGACCAGGAAGTGAGTGCTGAGAGCAGCACCAATGGGGTGATTTGAGAAACACCTCATTTCATCAGATTTCAGCAAATGAATGAATCTTTTGCAGAAATGAACCTGTTTTGCCAAAGCAGCCATAGCTGACAGGTAATTTTCCTTCAAAAGCCTGGTTTCCTGGCATTAGCCTTTCCCAAATTTCTGACAGCCCCTACACTCCCCACTGCTTGGAGGTCAGGTTTCTGGTGCCCAACATTTCCAGAGCAAACAGCCATGCAGACTGTCCTCCATTCCCAGGACACCAGAAGCTGCAGTACCAGGGAACCAGCAAAAAGGAGGCAAGTGGATCGTCCCGTGGCTTTCCACAGCTCTGTCCTCTGGTGACAGGACTCGGGTTCTGCTCCATGCTGCAGGCAAACCACCTGTGTGCTGTGTTCCCCATGTGCAAGGCAGGCAAGATGCATCACAGAGAGATTATGAATTTAAGGTCTGACGTTCATAGTAGTGGAAAGACCAATGAGTTACTATTAATATTCTTTAGAGATCCTTTGTCCACCTAGTGGCTGAATATGACCAGATTCCCAATGACCTCATCTCATTGGGGTCCCTTACACAATGCAGAACTATAGATGGACCATAAAGTAGGAATAGATTATATTACTTGCAGTTCAGAGTCCCTTTAAAGCAACCTGAGTGACATAAAGGGGCTTTTCTGTAAAGGAGAATCTGGTCCATCAGTCTTTTTAATGCCCATAAGCAGGTGATAACAAGCTGCAGTGCACTTTACAGATGGCTGGCAGCATGTAATACAGAGTAACACACTGTAAATAGAGCCACTACATTGTGAAGCCATCACATGCTGTAAATTGTCAGAGGAATAATGTTTTTAGCAGTGAACTTTAACATAGCATTTAGGTTCTGTACCAGTTCTGGGCTTTCACATAGGAAACTGTTCTTAACAAATGCAAGATTGTCACTTGTCCTTAACTAAGTAGTCAGATCAGATGGCAAATATAAGGAAAATACGTTATTTACACTGTTTTAAAATGATATATAGTAATCATTTTGCTATAGCCCTTCAGCTTTTAGCCTGTTCTGGGCATGAATGTGATCACCATAAAGAGACATCATTCAGCACCAGAGAAACACCAATATTGTTTTCTCTGCCTCTGTGCCCCAATTCTTGATGAGTTGTATCTGGGATCTGATCCAGATGAGGCCATCAGATTATCCAGTGTCTTCTCCTTTTTCTCATATCTTTCAAGCTAGGGCTGCATTCCTGTAAACAGTCAAACTATGCAAAGAGAACTCTGAGCAAAGTACCTGAAGAAAAACCCTGGTATATAAATCCCATGCACACATACAAAGACGTACCAACAAAGCCCTGGTGCTTCAGTGGACACATCTCTCCTTTTCATTCAATCCATCCCAACTTGACAGGACAAAGCACTGTGGTTTCAGATTGTCCATGTATTATTTCACCCAGAAGAGTAAATATATCCATTTGCTTTGGAAATACTTAACTCCTTCAGATTACCTGGTTATTTCAGGTTTATTTCAAGCAATAGCTCAACTTCAGCAGAAAAAGCCAAGTGTAAACATACCCAGAGAGATAAACCAGTTAGGTAAGATGGGCCCGTCTTGTGTGTTCTCTAAAGGGATTGCTGGTACCTTCAGCAAATCCCATTGCAGCTTCTTTTTGCCTCTGTATTCTCCACATTGGTTCAGTTATGATCCTTCCTTTCACAAGGAAGGCTTCTCTGTTGCCATAGCAGAAAGTGACCTTCAAAAATCAACCATAATAAGTTTTTACAGTAACAGGACCTTTATTTTATGAGCTTAAATTAATCAGTTAATCTTATCTACTGTGTAGACATGTTTATGCTCCAAAGCTGTTATTGCCTGCAGTGAGATTTGTTAAGGCTCCAGGATTTGGGTCCAAAGCTCATGAAAAGGGCATCTTCAATTTGAAAAGCCCCTCACTGATTAATTCCACTATAACAAACAAGCAGAGTATTTTACATTATTTGCTTATTGGAAGCCTTCTTCCCATGGGTTTCCACCATATCATAGAGTCAGCATCACTAACATTTGCTCAGAAAATCTTCTCCATGTGTGTGCACCTAAAGACCCTCCTCCTGTAATCTGTGTGTTTCATTTGGCACTCTCTGGTACATGAAGACACAAAGAAAGCTCTTTCACAAATAGCCACAAAATCTCAGCCAAAACAATTGAGACTGGACTTGCATGATGTAATGAGAAGTGGTCTGCAGCTGGTCCTTAAAGCCATAATGAACATTATGGCTTACATTTTATTACAACGGTAATGATAAAGGAGTGCTGTTATTCCTGGGAAATTTCTGAGAGTTGACAGAGGCCCATTGAAAAAAAAACTGAAAAAACCTGTGATCTGAGAAAATACATGGCCAAACTGGGCTTTCTTACTTTGACTAAAATAAGACTTCACTGAAAATAAAAAGCAAATTTTGACTGGATGTTCACATTTCATCCTCATATGTGAAACCTGGCAACAGATGAGGGCTGGTATGACTAGCCTTCCAAGAAAAAAAACTTCTGATCTTCTTGGTGTGAAACCAGGTTGACAAATAAGACATAGTTTCCTGAATACATGAAGTAAAAATGTATAATTTTCAGAAGTTACTTTGCCATTTGAAATTCTAAATCCTGTTGACTTTCAGTGAGAATTATCATCAAATTTTCATAAGCACTTAGGAGTTTATGTACCATTTTCATAAGTCAAATTATTATGAGCTTAAAATGATGTACAATGATGTAAGTCCATAAAACTGAGTTCCTTTACCAGTGCTGAGAATGGAGCTAAAGGATCCTAAGCTGCCTCAATAGCTGTGGTAAAATTTACACAAGAACCTATCATGCTGATTAACTCAACCACTTGAAATATTTTGTTCTCCTAATTGCCCTGTATAAATCTGGCCACACTGGCCAGGTCTTCACAAAGAAATTAACTTAGAAATCAGAATGTAGCAAGACAGATGTTCTTAAAAACCCAACCCTCTCTTTTCCAGCTCCACCTCATCATGCTGATCTATTAGCTCCATACATCATCCTGGCACTGCTCTCCTAGTGATGGCTTACAAAGCATTTGGCAGCAGCAGAAAGAACCCCCAGGGAACCTGCTTTCTTTTGTTATCATTATTTTTCAATGTTATAAATGAAGTATTTAATTAAAACAGAAGAACATAGCTTGGAGAACCATGAGAGAAGGACATGTATTAAATCTTGGTACATACTCTAGGTGGCTCACAGAACTGAGACGCCTCAAGCTGATGATGAAAAATGAAGATGGTAGGTCACATTATGAAATGTGTTCCCAGATTTCACCATGGACAAAATCTAATACATGCTAGGTATTTGCAATTCCCATTTAGGCTACCTGTCCACTCAGTGGTAGCCAGGGGCAGACCCAAGGTGTACAACTGAACAAATCATACAAGTTGTGCAAACAACTGAAAGCACCATGGGTAAAACTGAGCATCTCCCTCAGCCACAGCCAAGTGCAAACTGAGCTTTTCTGACACACCAGAGTACATCAGTGCTCAGACTGATTTTCTGGTGATCAGTTTATAAAGTTAAAAATACCTTCAGCCATATTTTCAGATTAAACTGTGCTCTTGCCTTACACTAGCCCTTCAGCTGTTCTGATAAGATAGCAAATTGGGTCAAAGTATAAGTATGCAATAATGAAACATAAGTTGTTGATAGTAAGAGTGCTTTAGTTTTCAGCTCTACAAAACTGTGTTTCTAGTTCACATGCTGGAAAAAATAATCTTCTGAGGCAGGTGCAGCTGTAATATACTTATCTTGTTTAAATCTGGGAATTAAAAGCTTTTTGGTTACCAGTACAGTAAACAGCAGTGCTTCTCAAGCCCTTAATCTTACTGCAGATCTGTTTTCTATCACTAAATTTCTCCACATCATGATTTTCCCCAATCTGATTTGCCAATGAAACTGATCTTATCAAGAGATCAAAACAACACTATGAAAAGGAGCCCATGCTGAAAAAAACCCGTATTTCAGAGCATACTTGGGAGAAAGAACATGTGCACTTAAACAGACAGCTCTCCAGGGACAGGGAGGAGAAATATGCTCTGAACCAACTTGCCACACAGATGATAAAAATAAAATAGGGTTTCATTGGACTCGTCACTTCAAGCCTAGCTGGAGTTAAATCCATCTGATCAATACTACACACATTTTATCACCAAAAAAAAAGAAAATGTAGTTAAAACCTGCATGCCTTGCTATTCATTATAGTTCAGTTTTAGGAGATCTAGATTTAAAATCTAGAGCCCTCTTAAAAGCACTGGTCACTGTTGACTTAATTCACAGTTTCAGTCCCCCTCTTTTACCTATTTTCTTGAGCCTTCTTTAACCTCAAGGTCCACTCTTATTCTTTTTAAAATTAACCTTTCTTAATTTTCTTAAATGTTGACTGTCTATTTTCATAAATGTGTGCCCAACTGTAGACTCTCAAATTCCTAGCTAGATGCCTAAACAAGGACAGATTTTTAAAGGGCAAACCGTCCAGCAGTTACAATTGCTAGGAGAACCCAATTGCTGTCAATGCTACTTTCTAAATCTTAACCTGTGGCTAGATTTCACAGAGGAGCTCATAACATACCACTAAGCTTGTGATATAATTCAGCTTTAACTAGCCATCTCCTTGTCACTTCTTAAAGTAATTTGTCCGTAATCCATGTAAATCCATTTAATTACAGAATCAGTCAAATAAATGTAACCACATATCCACGGTGCAGAATTTTAAATAGCTCTATTTCTAATCATAAATCCATACAAATCTCACCAATCAACCTGGAAGACACAAGTATGGACATGCTGTAAATTCCTGCATGTTTGAAGGACTACTACATGCTGGCCTAAGTGGCAGCAAAAGAAAGAGATTGTGATCACACTTTATTGTTTGGTCCCAGAATAACAGAAATTGGGGAGGCAGGAAGCCTCACAAGCCACAGATTTGCTACAAAGCCTCAGTCTTTTTTGGACATTTTAGTTACAGCTTGGATTAGTGCCTTTACTAATCTCTCTGTGAAACAGCAATCCATTATGTCCCAAGGACTCAAAAGCACCACTGTAGCCCCTTTTTTAATTTCAATTATCCATTCAAGAGGAGGCTACTATAATTCTTCATTAATGTAGGATCAACAGGGTCATCACCATTTCAAACAGTGTCAGAGGCTGAGCCTGTTAAAAATACACTCACACATTTTATCAAGGGCCTTTTTCTTTTAAACAGGAGCAGAGTGAGCAGAGAGTCCCTCTACGTTAGCTAATCCTCCAGGCTCTTATTTAAATAACTTCA
This sequence comes from Balaeniceps rex, assembly GCA_013401315.1. Classification (NCBI taxonomy): domain Eukaryota; kingdom Metazoa; phylum Chordata; class Aves; order Pelecaniformes; family Balaenicipitidae; genus Balaeniceps; species Balaeniceps rex. The sequence goes on from VYZW01051369.1 coordinate 126,269, forward strand.
TTACCTTTATCTAGAAATTAGACTGGGTAATACCAAGTCATAGCACTGGCTCCAAACAAACATGAAACACTAAAAAATATATACGCTGTCAATTAGTACTTTCCTGTGTTGGACTGGATCAGGCATGTATCTAGATAATCTCATCTGATTTATCCAATGCCTCTCCTTGATAAATCTTGTGTGACAACTTCAAGCTAACCAAGCTAGAGTCTCAAAGTAAAGTAATACATAAAAAACTTAATAATCCATAAAGAAAGATGTACTATTTCCAGACTAATATTAACTCCTTATTTGAAAAAGACTAGAATTATTTGAGGGACAGTACAGATAATTTATGGACAGAGACTAAGCTACCTTGTAATTAGAAATCTTCTTTCTTAGGCTACCTGATATATCTAATCAAGAAAGTGTCTTGCTGGGCAGAACACACAAGAATGTCCCTACCTCCTATAGTTAAAACCAATGTTTTCAGCACCACTCTCTTCCCCATTATCTTCAGTCTCTGGTGCTGAAAGAGCTTGGTCTTTGCCCGATTACTTAACCCAGCATGAGCTGCGATATTGTGAACAGGCCATCTTAGATGAGGAGTGAGAGAGAACTAGATCTCTGCAAATCAAATATGCCTGAGAAGCAGTGGTATGGCAGAGGAAGTGTTCTGCATGTGCCAGTATTGTGGAAAGTCAGTGTACTACACACCAATTTAAGTATTAAGTGTGCAGTATGTATCTCAAAGACATTTTCTAGACACAAGATTCAGGAAAGAAGTATTTCCATCCTTCTACATGTCAGAATAGG
>VYZW01051370.1:5814-21222 GCA_013401315.1 Balaeniceps rex
GTAGATAGGTGAGGGGTTATAAAAAAAAAAAAAAAAAAAAAGCCTGGAACAATTAAAAAATTTTAAAAGTGTCCTTTTGTAAGGCATAAAGACTAGCTCTATTCTTCACATGAGATCTCTGAATTATGCCGCTTTGATAGAACCATGAATGCTAACAACAGAAAAATTAATTAAAAAAATGAATACANCATTTCCTTTAGTCTAGAATTTCCTTCCAACTGCTCTCAGATTAATTAAAAAAACCTCTATTTTTTAGGGTCGACATGGAAGATAAATAAAAGGCCAAATTTGGAAATTGTGGAAAAAGAGTATTCAGGTTGATATAAACAACAAAGAAAGTGAACAGATAAGGTCAGAATGAAAAATTAAGTGAAAACTTTATAACTCGTCTGACATTATGGTAGCTCTTCAGTCAGTAAATTATCCAGACAAAGTTTATTAAAATTATTTTTGGCAGTGAAATTAGATATTTGAATTATTTAAACAGATGGAAAGTGGCTCAGACCAAAATATGATTTTTCTCACTTTGTTTTTTGATAAATGACAAAGCAATCTTCCCATAGTCTGGAAAAATGAGGAAATGGGAGAAAATACAGAAGCACTAAATACAGTAAGGTTAATTATACTGCCATGCAAAAAAGTGTTGTGAAATAAGAATACTCCGCTTCCAAATTTTTTTCAATGCTGTTTTATTAAACCTTCTCATTCTCAGACTTTCTTACAGCCTGAAGCTGTCTTCACGGCATAACAAAATTATTTGTAGTTAATGGTATAACCCATGCAGAGTGTTACCTTTGATTATGGATTCTCGATCTGGATACTGATGCACAGCTAATAACTTTTCCTGGCAACGACGAAACCACAGATCTGCTCCATGAGATGTAGTTGAAAATCATATTTCATAATCTTGTTTTGAACGTAATTTTAATATTTGGTATGACCATGTGCAACTCTGACAGAAGGAAACCGTGATACATGGAATTAATTTCAGTGGGCCAGATGCATGCCTCGTCTTGTAATGACAGTGGACAGTTAGAGTCAACATGGCTGGGAAAGGCACCTCAGAAAATGAAACTCCACCATCTGTCTTTGCTTCGAGCTTGTGAAATTGCTTTTAGAGGACTTGAAGTACAGCATCAGTATGAGATGGAGAATTTGGAAAGGAAAATGGGTCAAAAATGATTGACAAGCCATTGTAATGCAGTATAATCCGTGTGAAAAACAGCAGTCTTCTGATACAAAGCAGTACAGGAGTTACTACTATTTCAAGCACAGGTTTGTCCCATTTGAACTGAATATGAATATTATCATGCCACTTGTGACTCATTCTGTGCTTCAGCATTTTTTATTTTATTCTGGCTTGCTTGTGCTATTTCTTTATACTTATCATTATATAAGTGTCCTTTTTCTATATTTTATGATTTTCTTTTAGATTTTCAGATCGTGAAAGAGTTCTTGATGCAATCATGTTAATTTTTTATGTACTTCTAATCTTTCCTGCGTGTTAGGTTAATTTGCTGTTGTGCCTTTATTTCTTGCATTCCTTTTTTCCTTATCACTTCTCAGATACTTGCATTTCCCTGAGCTATTTGAAGTACATTACCCTTATTTTGTTATTTGCAATTTAAAGGAAGAATGGAAGACTTATCATTTTTATGATCTTTTTCACTTGAATTAACTTCCACTTTAAGATTCTCAACCACTTCCTCCTAAAGAATTTGAATTAAATCTAAAATAGCTACTTTCTGTGTAATTTCCTCCACTTCATAAAAGAAAAAAGCAGTCCCTAGCACATTTGAAGAATTGAATAGACAATCTATGTCCTGCCTTACTGCTTTTTCAAACAGAGCCTCAGATAGTTGTATTCCCATCTAACCACTGGGTTCTGCCATGTAGGTCTTTCCAGTTTCTGACCCTTGGATACCTCCAATGGTTGCTATATTGAAAAAGCCTCCAGATCAGAAAACCTTTGGTTTAAACCCATCATTATGTGCCCTTTACTCTTTTTGTCTCCCATGTTTCAACTGGTATTCAACAAATCTTCCTGTCACTTTTTCCTAGACTTCAGGAGAAGTAAATATGCCCTTCACTAGCCACGCCACCTCACTTTTCCTACGTCTGTTCTTCTAGAATATGCAACGCCCTTCCGTAACTACATTCCAGTATTGCTGTTTAGCCAGCCACACCTCTGCAATGCCAGTTAGGTCACACTAGGGTGTTAAGACCATAAGGTCTAGCACTTATATTTCAGACTGCAGTGTTTGTGGATCTATACTTCAGATGTTTGACGGCTCACTTCGCATTCTCCCTTTCTTCTTGCAATTTTTTTCCTTTCCCTCCTCTCTCTCCTCCCCGCCTTGGCTTTGACCATACATATTCTGAAGCTATACCCTGAGAAGGGGAGGAGGTAAAGTCTGCAGAATTTTTTCACTGGCACCTTTTAAAACTAGTTCAAAGCCTTGCTCATGAAGAGCAACTTGCCAAGCTGGTAAGAAGGTTTTCCTCAGCAGTTAATCTTACAGACAGCTATGCTGCATGCCCACCTTCACACCGCCTGTGCAGCCAGACCTCCCCCCTGGCATGAGCTGGGCCTTTTATCCCTAGCTGAGGGCACAGATAAGATCAGCATCTCTACTCACAGCTCTTTCATATCGTACCCGCAGTAACACCAGCGTCCAAGTATACAAGCAGGAGATGCCACATGCGAAGATGTTTTGCTCTTTCGTGGCAATATCCATATGTCTAGGTATGTGTGAAACTTGTTACTTCAGGGAAATAAGATAATTCTTAAAAATTATTACTTCTACTGTTGTAGACATCTATTGTTTCAAACTGCAGATATGGAAGGTATTATTTTATATCTTCATGAAAATTAATGTCTTAAGCTAATTAAATAAATGCTTGTGTGCTTGTCAAAATATTATATTTATACATGAGACTTATTTCTTCAAATTACTGAAAATAATTTCATTGAATTAATACAATATGCCAGTAAGATTCCTGGCATATAATGTCTGTTTTGACATTAATACGGAGGGAAAATGTAATCTACTCAATTCTTTTTTGACATCTGTATAGAAGACAAGACAGGGATCAATGCATGCATAGCCTCTTGTTTTTGCCAATTTTATGCAAATCAACGGGCAAAAAAAGCAGAATTTTATTCCATTATGCCTAGTACAATTACTGTTTCATTATCCTTGTCGCAGCCTATTTGATGTACTTGTTTTTCCATTTTTTGCAAGTATCACTTTCCAAAGTTCAATAGCACAACTACTCAAGTATTAACTGAGAAAATAAAGAAGTAATTTTTTTAAATACATAAAAGGAAATGAACAGGAAAATTCACTAGGCTCCAAAAGTAGTAACTGGAAAGGAAAATGTGATTTTAGGAAAAGCAAATCATTTCGTTACAGTGTTCAAACAAAATATTGAGAAATTAAGTATTATAGAGGTTACTACAGTAGCCATTTTTAAAATTTTTTTAAAAGAAGAGCGAGAAATCAACATGAGATTATATTGAAATAGAATCACTAAGACTAGGCAATATCACTCCAAAGGAGCAGAACTGTGATATAAAGATGGAAAAGTTATTAATCAAAATACTGATTGTACTGTTGATTTGACAGTTATCCAACATTTTACTTTTTTTTGTTTTCGAAGAGACGAAATTTGTCAGCCTGAAAATATGGACTGAGAAGTCATGCTTCAGTAGCCTTGGAAGAAAATGATGTAGGACTTACAAAGCTCTTGGGTAAAGTATAATGTGATGAGGAAAAACCAGTAAGCCGCTAATAATAAATGCAGTCTTCCTAAGTCTTGCAAACTAAAAATAGTGGATAAGAGAAAATTGGATCATACGGTTTATTTTGATTTTCAAAATCTTTTAGTAAGGCTTTTTTGGACATCATTCAGCAAACTAGCCTTATCCCGAAAAATGTGGAAACCTCTGCTAAATTCTGAAGGAGGGGTGGAAATCCCAGTAAGGTCAATGGAATTTCATTACCATCAAATAAATTTTTCAGCATTTTGCTGAAACTTATGAATAAAAAGAACAAATACAGAAATAAAGGCAGCAGTGGTATGAATCCTAAAGATCATTTCCTGATGTAGAAAAGAATGAGAGAAAATAACTCAAAGTAAATGCTTTCTCAGCTAGAAAAAGTCTAATAGCCATGTCCCTTTGGGATCATTAAGGGTATTGGATAAATTCAGTATACCTACTAATGATGTGTAAGAAAGGTTGAATTGTGAGATGGAGCTTTGCTGACAAGGAAAAAATGCCCTAGCTTAGTCAAGATTAAGCAGGATTGTGAGAAACTCCAGAAGGAATAGCAGTGAAAATGAAATGCAGTGGAACAGATGCAGAAGAATACTCAACAGAAGGGACATTTGCAGTGGAAATTGTCAGTGTTTTCCTGATAATTTGTAATATACTGCAGGATGCATCAAGGTTTCAGCATGGCATACAATTACACAGCTGTTCAATGGAAAGACATCTAAAACCTTTTTATTTTAAGAAAATCAAAGGATCATACTAAGAGTCAACATCAATGTCAGCAGATTCATTCAGTCATAGATGGAAAGGCTATCAGGTATAGCTTGGCTATTTAATTTTTAGCATGTGTACAGAAAGTATATAAAACCACAATATGACTTTATTTCCTGGTTCAGTAGACTTATTTGACAGCAGACAGGTGTTTCAAATAATGACTATGTCATTGTCAGTGCTGATAGAGCTTGGTTTTGTCTGGTGTCTGTTATTCTGAAGTCTCTTTCATCTTTAGATGGGCCTGAAGCCAACTTGTAATTTACCCTGTTATTCTTGATCCAAAGTCCACAATTTTAAAATAAGTGTGTAAAAATGTAATTAAATTTTTTCCTGATGAAAAAAATCTGCAAAGGAACAAACATTTCAATAAAAGTCCAACCTTTTCTTTGTAGAATAGATTTTACACCTTGGCTTATGCACATGCATAAAAAAATATAGAACTGACCTTAACATTTTTTAATAAACATTAATTTCCCCTCCGTTTGTTTTCTAGTCCTTTCTGAGTTTGGTAAACTTCCTACAGCATTTACAGTCTTTATTGTATGGCAGTTTGCTTGCCAATACTTACTGGAGATGATGGTAACATTAACTTTCTGCTGTAGCAAAATGCATGCATGGGTGTGAAGAAAGGTAAGATTTTCTGTCAAGGTTTCATTTCAGAAGGCTGCCAGTGAATCTTCTGTGAACTTTATTTCTCTCTAAATTTAAAAAAAAAAGGGAAGGCTTATATTTTTAACCTTATAAAATTGATGCCTCCCAAGAGTTGTCTTACCAGATAACACAAATATGAACACAAAATTGTAACAGACCTTATTCTGTTAGCATTAGAATCTGCTGAGTAGGGATAAATTTATTTTACCTCATGGAAGAGACTGATGGTTTTCATAATATCAGAAAGTGTTATATGGAATGGCTCAGGTGACTCAATGTCACTCAAGAAAAAATTAGCATGGTATTTAGGAACAAAAGCCTTATGTTGTCCTCTGTCCAAGTGTTGTGTGCATATTTGGAAAGAAAAGGGAAAGCCGACACCCAACTTATACTGGTAAGGCTCAGTAAGAAGCCTGTACGCTCCACACCATAAAGCCTGTACGTTCCTCTGATGCGTTAAGCCAGAACAGCTCTTGAAACTGCATCAAATCACTCTGCAGCTATTACCTCCACTACAGCAATCTACATGCTAGTTTTACCAATATGTCCTAAGGCCAACTCAGCTCTATATATCGCTGCCCAGAAGCAGTGCCGAGCTTGGCCCCTTTTACTTAATGAGTCTGATAATATCTGTACCAAGGAGAAGGGAAAGGGCATGGAAAATATTTGTCTCTCTTAATATCCTTGCAAAGAGGTCAACTGCAAAGGTAATCTTTTTTTTTCTCCCTCTTCTGTTCAGCCGGTTATATTGTTCTTCTCAACATCAGTGCAAAAATATGTCTGCACTAGATACCCTAAATAGGACTAAGCATCCTTAAGGAAAGATGTTCTCTGCAGCGAGGCTTGGTTGATATCAGCCTGTAGGAGAGGGCCAGCAGAGTGGGGAGTGGTGTGTATGGGGTGTGGGGGGGTATGGAGGAGAGGATGGATTCTGCTATATTCTTGTCCTCACGGTCTTGCAGAAATTCTGAACAACTGAAGAAGTCTGTATTCGAGCACTGTTTCCCTTTATCCACCCCACCCTGCCTCACAACAGCAACCATATAGATGTTTAAATATACTTTAAGCTGTTTTGCTGAATGAACACAAATGTATCAGTATTTTTCTCCGTGTATACTAGTGCTTAGGTTTTGATAGTAACAGCTAAGAAGCCTTTATACTTGTTCTTTTTATTTTGCTTTCCTACTACGATGGATATTTTCTTGGAAGGTTTTGCTCACATAACCTTCTACATCGCTACTCTAGTCTATAATCTCATTATCTGTTTTTATTCAGTAACTTAAAACTTTTGATAAGTTAGTCAAATGCTTTAAAGTTGTAGATCCTACCCAAGATGTTTTAGTACATTAGTCCTTTAAAAGTGCAATCGATTTCTGTGTCAAGAACTGGAAGGATGAAAGGTGTAAAATGTTACACTTCCAAGAAAGGTGGAACTTACAGATATGCATGTAACGATGAAAGGATTGACAGATCTGACTTCTCTCAGCCAGATCTGTTAACTTCATCTGACACCAAAAAAATCCCATCAAATCAGCATAGAAGAGAACCAATATTGGCATTTGCACAGCATTCATTTCCTAGGGTTATGAAATATCTACTGCATTGATGAGGCATACAGCAGCCAAAAGGTTTGCATTGCTTCATTTTTGTTGCTTGTTACATTTAGCCAGAAGATAGCTGTCCAATGTTTCCTCCTCGCTGTTCTAAATCTAGAAACCTTTACAGTTGTGTTTAGGTTTTTAGTTGTGATTGTTTATGTAGTAAAATTACTGTCATACTATTCTCTGCACCTTTTAAAACAATCCTAGTCCTTTTCTGATGGTCTATTTGTGTTTTTCCTCCAGCTTCACAGAATTACCTAAAAAGCTGTTTAAGTTTGCCCAGTGTAAATCTGTATTTCTCTTTTCTTGACTTTTTTTTTTTTTTGCATTCATTAGTGCAGCAGACATTTGGCATTTAATGGACAAATGCACACTGATCATCACGCTTTTGGATAGATCTCTTGCCTGGTAAAAGATTGCTGAGAGCTTAGCTTCGCTGTGAATGTTAATTTCAAAAATTTGGCTGACTTCTGCAGATCTGAAGCAAAATCTTCCTTCAGTCTGAGAAAAAGATGGTGCTGGCTTTAGAACTTTTTTGGTTGGTATGAAGGAATTGAGAAAGTGGAGGAGGAATGTATCTCCCTGCTGTGGTAAGCAAAACTATTGCTTAAAGCGTTTCTGAGATTAAAGAGTAGTCTTGAACTGACTTTGTGTCTTGGACTGTAATCTCGTATTAACTGCATTTCTGGTCTCACAGTGTTATTTAACAGAGGACAGTTGTTCGGCAGCCTTAATCACATGTAATATTGTACAATTAGCAGGCTGTTCGACAAAGGCTTCAGCCTCAGCTTTTTTTCATAAAATATAAAGCAGCAACACAATTTCCATTTCCTCTCTTTGCATGAACTCACCAATTCATTACAAAACACATACAAAGAGATGTCTAATAGCTAAGAAATGTGTCTGATCCAGAACAATGAAAGGATCTATCTGGGCTCTGTCAGGAGGACAATGTGCAGACTCGTGGACTGAGAGCGGCTGTGGTCCTCCTGACACCCTCCGGAATGAAACTGGACAAATCACTTTTCACCTCTCTTTTCCCCCCACACTTTCAGGTATTCCCTCCATCAAGACTGTAAGCTCCTTAAGGCACAGACTGTTTCTCTGTGATGTTTGTACTGTGCTTAGCTCTGACATCTTGATCTTGGTTGGACTTTTACATGGACCCAAAGTACAAATAGATACTGGTGGATGTTATTGTGCTCCTTACTGTAGTACTTATGTACTTTGATTTTTTGGAAGTTCAGGTGAAGGTTTAATGGTATGCCTGGGAAAACATGTTAAACCAAAACCCAGACAATTCCTCCACACTCCAAGGGTAAGAACAGCAGAATCTGGAGCAGGGTTGATTTGTATCTCATTTCAGACTCTTAACACAGGTCTCTTTGGACTTATCTGTTCTGAGATGACACCAGGAGATGAAATTAAATACCTTTTCTTTATCTTCTTGGAATAGAGACATCATGTCATAAATTCTCAATTTCAGTGTTAGGAGAAGGTTTTAGAAGGTTTGATTGCTGTTATTTTCTTCATTGCTTGACAGCAAGGCTCATTATTTTTTTCGTGTTAAAAAATCGTAAAATGAAAATAGGTTATAGCAAAGTTGAAAAAGATGGGCCACGTATGGCACATTTTTGCAGAAAAAAAGGACATTTCAGGCAGCTTTATTACAACAGTTACTTTTGTACAGCTCTGTTTACAAAGCTAGGAACTTTTGTTACTGCTGTAGCATCAGGCTGTAGGCGGAAGGCAACGTCTTGATTTGAACAGTAAAATGGGAAGGTGGAGTGAATCTTCGGAAGGTAAGGATTTCAAAACGATCTGTAACATCTCGTCTACTATTAACCGTCATGAGTTCAAAGAAAACCGCCTCTGAACTTTGCAGGACCTGAGGCAAATACCTGAGCGGCCCGGCCCGGCTCCTGTGGAGAAGGGATCAAGGCAGCGGGCTGGGAGACATCAGAGCCTTTGGCCGCCGGCGGCTCTCCCCGCTGACCGGGGGCCAGGCGGCGGCAAGAAGCGCCGAGCTGGGGGCTGCCCCGGGACTGTGCCGGGGACTACCGGGGCTGTGCCGGCGACAGTGCCGGGGACTGTGCCGGAGGTCCCGCCGGCCGCACCGCCCCCCTCGCTAACGGGCGCCCGCTCTCCGGGGCGGGGCGGGGCGGGGCGGGGCGGGTCTGCCCCCGCCTCGCCTCCCCTCCCCTCCGGCGGGGCCGTGGGGCCTCCGAGGTCGGGCGGCTGCAGCGCTCCGCCGGCTTTGTGCGGCGGGTGGCCGGCGGGTGGCCTGCCTGCCCGCAGCGGGGGGGCCCGGGACCGTTTCATCTCCCCCCCCGCCTGTTTTTTCTGAGCGTGGGAGGGAGAGGTTTCTGTTGAAGCGCAGGTTGCTGTCGCTGGGTGCAGGGGAAGGGGTGGGAGAGGCGCGTGGGGAGCGGGAGCTGCCGGTGTGCGATTAGCCCGGCTGCGCCTTCGCCGCTCCGGACGGAGGGGAGGGTGGCCTCTCGCGCCGCCGGCCGTGCCGGGCCCCCCTCCCTCCGCCGCTGAGGGACGGGCGGAGGGACGGATCCAAACGGACCGAGGGGCGGGGGGCGTTAGAGCGAGCAGGCGGCTCCGAGAGGAGATGACAATTAGCCTTTAAAAATGGCTGCTTGGAAGCTGTCAGCCGGGACACGGAGGGGCTGTTAACCCTCCTCTCCCACCTCTCTTCCCTGCGGGGCTAGTAACGGAGAGGGGATAAGAGCTCCTCAGCCCTTCCCTCGCTGCCGAGCTCCCCCCTCCCCGCGGGTGCGGGATGCCGTAGCGGCTCCGGGGCCCGGCCGCCCTCACTTCCCAGCTGACTGACTGGCGAGAGGACGGCGGCGGCGGCCCCCGCCTCCCCGCGCTCCTCCTCGCTGCCGCCTGCGTGTGTGCCGCGGGCAGAGGGACTACAAAGGAGAAGGGGGAGTCGGGGGGCTACATGGTCGAGGGTGGTGCGTGCGTGTGTGTGTCTGCGCGCCGGTGGGGGGCATATCTGGCGAGGAGAAAACACAAGGTCAAGAGGCAGTTCTCCTCCTTCATGGAAGAAGACGGGAGCGATGAGCCCTGAGGAGGACGACGAAGAGAAGGGGCGGGTGGCTGAGAGCTGCCGCTGCCGGGCTTCCCCTCGGGAGTGACGGGGCGCGGAGGGCTGAAGGGGCTGGAGCAGGCAGCGCTGGGGTCGGGAGGGAGGAGAGGAAGGCGAGAAGGAAGCGGGGGGTTTGAATCTCCCTGGCTGGATTATTTCCCCTCAGGGGAGGCTGCCCCTGCCGGGGGTGCGCGGGCGGCGCTGCCATCGCTGTCCGCCGCCGGCCGCGCCGCGGCCCATGGCCCCTGCTGCGAAGATGGACCTGGGCAGCGCTGCGAGGAGAGCGGGAGCTGCCCCCGCGCCCCTGGGCGTCTGGAGACCCTTCCCCTCCTCCTGCTGCTGCTGCTTCTCCTCGCTCCTGGATGTGAACAGCTGGCTGCTCTTCTACGGCTTCTTGTACCTGGCCCTCTATGCCCAGGTGTCCCAGTCCAAGTCCTGCGACAAAATCTCCTGCTTCTCGGGTCATTGTGTCAACTCCACCTGTGTCTGCGACCAGGGCTGGGTGGGAGACCAGTGCCAACATTGCCAGGGCAGGTTCAAGTAAGTCTCTGCTTGTTACGATTCCCTTTTTCTCCTCACTACACCCTTTTCCTGTTGTTTTCACTTGCCTGGTTTTTTTGTTTTTTTTTTTTTTTTTTTTTTTTTTTTTTTGCATGTGTCTGCTATGATTTTGTTCATGTGTGGTGGAAGTATGTGACAGAAGTTAAGGATGAAATAGGCTCCTCCACCTCATGGTCCCTCCCCCTAGGAACACAGGACGAAGTCCTCCGATGGAAAATTGTACCCGCTGACTTACCGCTGGGAATAGGCTGCCCCACTTGATGGGAACGGAGAGACAAGGAGAAATCGGCCTAAAGCTGTGTCGCTGCTGTCCCTTCTGGAAGTGTAATGGAAATGACATGTGCACTTCATGGGGCTGCCCAGGGAGCAAAAATTACTAGTGGATTTGAATGACTTTTTCCTTCTGGAGAGTGAAAGTGATTTGCTCATTCCAGTCTTCCTCCCTTTCTTTCAAGCGTTTTAGCTAAGTGGGCATTAGTCAGGCACTTTCAGGATAACATAAGCATAACTTGGTGAAATGTACATCACGCATGACAAGGTTTGCAGGAGAGGAGAGAGTGGTAAATGTAAAACAGTAACATATTTTTGCAAAGGAGTGAGTGGTTAGTGAAGCTAGAACTACCTTCTCATTCTTAAAAGTGGATGTGATACCGAGTCATTGATCAGTGAGAAGGAAGCGCACCCTGACACTTGCTTTTCTATATGTAGTGGAAAAGAAGACTTAATTTATAGGGCTGTCACTTCCCCCCCGCCCCCTTTGGTATCAGTATAAAGACTGGCTGTGAAGAATACTGTTCGCTGTTACTTCGCTATATAACCTTGGACAGGACATCTCATTTCATTCCCTTGTAAAACACCCCTTAAAAGCTGGAACTCTATTTATTAAGTTTAGTGACATACAGCTGGAAAGTGTTCTAATATCTAGCTAATAACAATGTATTGGTGAGGCTGTGTCTTACAGAATTCAAATTTTATCTTTGGAAGGTATTTTAATAGGTGAAAGTATCAGTTATTGTCTATTTTAAATTGTGTTAAGTTCAGTTTTCTCTTTGGAGTACTAAAATTAAGCTATATAATTTACATCCCTTTTAAGCATTTAATCTGAGGTCACTCATCCCTAAATAAACAAAAAGTAAATGCAGTAACTTGTTAGCTTGGGAAGTTGAATAGGTGGGAGTCAGACATGTTGGCTGAAGTCATGTGCATGCTGCAGAGGAAGAAACAATTCACTGATAATATCTGGTGGATTATTCCATTGGTGCAATTAAAGGTAGTATAAGGCAAATATAATACATCTTATCTGCATATGAACTTGGTAATAAGATTTTTAAAGTTGGTCATTTGTTGCCTGTGTGTATTGAGGATTTGGGGGTTGTCCTGCTCCATGCTGTGGAACAATGGGCTAATTGTGTAGGGATTGAGAGTGAGGAGAGGAGGCCCAGGTGAATCTTCTTTGTGTGTGATGATCTGCAGGAGACAGGCTTGGAGAGCTATTATTTCCTTGCTTTAAAGAGATTACTTGTATCCTTTGTCTTGATGCCACTCACAACAGACCCGAATAGTGCAAGGGCTGAAGCAAATTTTCATTTCTTAAATTTCAAAGCTTGTTGTGAATTAGTATATTCTCTGAATGGTTACTGGAGCCTTTATCCAGTCCTTACAGGTATTTCCTTGATTATCTGTTAAAGCATTTATGTTTCTTTACATTGGTTGTATTTATCGGGTGAAGAGGCACAGTGGTTACGTTTTCACTTCTGCTAGAAAGTTAATAATCCATCCCCACCTAGAGGAAGTTCTGCCTGAATGTTGAAAGGGCATCTCTTCTGAGCTAAGCTAACACAGTGGTTAATTTATGTGCTATTTGGAGTTTTGGTGAAATTGAAATAGATTTCTCATTAACCCCTCTATATTCTTTCATGCTTAGCTTTAGAAATGACAGTGATGCTTGCATTATGATTTTTATCATGGAAGTAAGCTGTTTCTATTATTCTGGAGACCCATTTTTTACTGAGGACACTTTCATAGTGGTATCTTTGATAGCTCATCTTTATTCTTAGAAGCAAAATATACTCTGCAATGAAAATAAGCATTCTAAGATTTAAGTCTTTTCAGGTCCTGTGAGTTGGGGATGGCACGGAATATATTAATGTGTGTTACAACGCAAGCAGCAACTCGGAGTGGTTGTATTTTGAATCCTGAAAATTCAGATGGGTGTTGAATAGGTGATGAGTCAAGTCTATGTATTTCCAGCTGAAGAGTTGGAAAATGAATGTTAGTCTGCCTGATGGCTGGGTGGGTGATTGAAGACCTTTCTGACTTCTGTGGCAATTGATGGTTTGACTTATTATCGTGGAACATTTGCATATTGTTTCTGTTTTGTCTGTGAAGCGCGAGTATCTGCTTTATACACAAGTAGCCATGGCTGGACTTTTGCAGCAGTGGTACTTTAATTTGACAAGTTATGTTGGATGTGTATCACTTTTGCAGCAGTTGCTTCTGTCCATAAGAATTATTAAGAAAGTTTCAGAATGACATAAAGATTGAAAAGTGTGTTTGGCTATTATAACTGCATTAACAATTATTTATGGGTTGTAGATATGATCTATACAAATGTTACTAGAACCTTGTGTATTATTCTAAACATTTACGTTGTTTCAAAGTTTCAACAGTTTGAAGTGCCTGGGTGCATCTGTGTTGTGCAAGATTAAAATTGAATTTTTAACGACCTCAATTGGACACGTGTAAAACCTGTTTTCTGTCACTAGATTATTTGAGGAAACAGATTTTTAAGGGTAGGCTTAAAACACTTGAAAATAAAAGGGTCTTTATTTTCTTCATGTAAGTGAAGTATGGGTATTTTTGCTCTTCTGGGAATGAGTGACTTGCATTGTCAAGCATCAGAAACATTATTGTAAGAGAAATACTATACCTAGGGGTAACTTGGGACCATTAATTCTTTGGTGAGAGATATGTAGTATATCTTGTTTTATTTCTTTTCTAGACTGAGAAATAACAATATAGCAGAGAGACATCAAAAATAGTTCATCAATCTTAGTAAGCAGGTGTCAAAATTAATTGACGATACTATGGTAACCTTGCCTTTTCCTTGTAGGAGAACTACTGAGTAAGTAGACTACTTTGCAAATGTTGCTCTGGACTGAATGAAAGAAGGGTGGATGGGGGAAAAATGGGCAAAAAGATTCTCTAGCACTATTTTATTACTCTTATTAATCAACTTCTGTATTTACTTGTATTGTGAAGCATGGGGTAACTTGTTACATAAATGGAAGTGTTGCTATTCTTACTGCATTGCATTCACATCCATGCCAGTCACTTTTCAGAATGATCTAGGCCTCGTCTCTGCCTGGCAGTAAATTATTTTACTTTCTGTTCAGGACGGATATCTGAATGTGAATTCTGACTTATTTCTTTCTCTCTCAAACTTTTTTTTTCCCCCTTCCCTTCAGCTCTGACAGAACGCAAAAACTTTTTTGTACCAAAATAAAAAAGGGAAATTTAATTATAAAAAGAGAGGGGAAAGGAATTCTGTCTGCCTGCCTACGGGAGACAGGTGAAAGATAAGAAAGCCAAAGGGTGAGGAGGTTCTGTTTTTATAGCAGGGAGCTTCAAACAGCACAGTTCCCAAGATGTAAACAAAAACACAAGCATAAAAGCACAGTGTCCAGTTTTATTCTGATAGATTGATTTATTAAGGAAATTAAGCTTTTAATGCTACATCTGCCACTCTTTCTTCCCCTACCCTATACCTTTGAATTTGTTGGTCAGTTACAGTTTTCATGATATGAGTTTGGGCAGAAGGGAGAGGGAAACGCTGCCCAAATCAGTTGTGTTATGAGACTCCAGGGAGCCCAGGGAGACAAACATTATGAATGGCCCAACTGTAGGAAAAGCTGCAGTCAGAGCTTCTATGTATTTAGATGTCAAACTCAATCAATCTTGAGATGCAGCACTATAGGAAAACAGGTTTCATTAGTTTTGCTACTCACAGAATGACTTATTAGAAGGAGAGGGGGAAAAAAATTTCCTCAGGTTGGAGCAAAAAGTTACCCCTTTCTCTAGCTCTGGTTTGTACACTGGTACGTGGAAGAGCATTAGAGAAACTGCTCTCCTTCTAAAGTTTTGAGTGCCTGAATGACTGGAAGTACCCAGTATTCCAAAATGCTGTCTTTCAAAAAGTAGAGCGTGTCTTCAGGTGGTTATCGTTGTTTATTTGATAACTTGTGAGTCCCAACTGGCATATGTAACGAAGCACACTGTACAGGATAGGTGAGCACCTTTGAGTACCTATGCTTCAGTTAATCTGCTTTGCCTAGTCCTACATAGCTAGTTGTTATGGAGAGAGGAAGGGCAAATTGATCTGTCTGATTATTAAACCTTGTCTCCAGATGTTCTTATTACACTTCTAAATTACCTCCTGCATGTTCTCCTTAATTTCTAGAGCTCCTAAAAAAGATTCTGTATTCTTCAAGGAGAAAACAATTTCCAAGTACAAGAACCTTCACAACTGAAATGTTAAAAGGGTATCAAATTTTATTATTCTAGCCAAAATCCTTATTTCNTTGATTACATCTTTCCGCTTCTTATGTAAGTATTAATATTCCTGCTGAGAGTTGAAAAGTATCAACAGGAACATCTCTCCCCACCTCCCAGCCAACTTTTTTTTTTTTTNGAATTCTGCTGTCTGCAGAATGACTCGTGCAAGGAAAGTGTCCTTAAATTGCAGATTATAAATGAACAATAATGTTGTATAAGAAATGATCTTTAGAAAAAAGTTAGTTTTAGCTGCAGCCAGTTGAAGTTCATGCTGCTGTGAAAAGGGGTGACTTTATCCTTCACGCTTCTCTTTGATTACATCTTTCCGCTTCTTATGTAAGTATTAATATTCCTGCTGAGAGTTGAAAAGTATCAACAGGAACATCTCT
>VYZW01051371.1:2415-22092 GCA_013401315.1 Balaeniceps rex
ATAGGTTATGATTAACAAAAAAAAAGGGAGGGGGGAATTGACTGTCATTTTACCATTGCTGAGTGGCAAATCCCTACACGTCCCTAGACAACTGCAGTAGAAAAAGTAGCCAACCCTTTCTGATAGCCAATCTGCTGTCACTGAGGCAGAACTTTCCAGCTACTGGTTCCTTCTTAGTCTCTGAACAATCATACGTATTTTAGGCTTCAGTTTGTTCTTTTATTAAAGATCATATGAAACATAATCAAACAGAAACCATCATCAACTGAAAATTGTTATAATAATCAGAAAGCAGCTACCCATGTAAATGCAAACAAGTGAGACATCCACAGCACATTAAATAACGTTGTTATTGGCAAACTTGTTTTTCCACCTTATCCTGAAGTGGCCTGCATCTCAGATAACAGTTTTTAAAAGACAGAAAAAGGGCAGCTTGTTCTCCTGTCAATAGACAGTCACTAGCTGGCATTTGCACAGTTCATACTAGGGCACTGTCAATTTATTATGTTATACTACTCTTTCCAAATTTGCCCTTCAGTAGAAGTGTCAGTACTATCCGGTATGACTGCTCTCTGCTACTATCAAATACACCCCTGATTCATAGCCTGAGAATAAAGTGAAAGCTTCTTGCCTGTTGCCAGGATGCGATTAAGAAAGCATTGTAGTTTCTGCTCATTGCACATTTTTGCTAAGGTCCCTGATCTGTCATCCACTAGTGTACGGAAAGGATCCAATTCTAGGCATTTTAGTATGGAACATAATAGACTTGTTATTCTTTTTTTCTGATCTAGATTTTTCATATTTCCTTATTCTCACTCTTTAATTCTTGATTATCTTCCTCAACCTAAAATAAGTTTTTCACCAATTTCATCCTGGACAGCCTTGCTTCCAACAGACGTGACGCAGCATGAATAGTAAAAGATCCCAGCTCAAGTAATTGACTACTACTTCAAATGTGTTACTGAAGCCACTGCCATGCATTACCAGGCTGTAACCTTTCTGACAGCTCTAAGTCAAGAGCAAATCCTACCCTTCTCCAGGCTTGGGCTGAGCTCAAATCAGCATGAAGCTACAGAGAGGGTTATAACTGTCTCTTTTATTGGCAGATGGATATTGCTTTTGCAGTCATGTGACTGATATCCTTACTAATCTTCAGCTGTCATGACGCACATGACATTATAGTAAGAACTACAGTTTTTAGGGAAAAGAAGGTTGTATGTCTGTTTACATATGCAATTGTTGGTCCCTTTCAAAAACATTCTTCAAAAGACCCATTGTCTTCCTGTAGGTGATGCTGCCATTGCAAACATAATTTTTTTTTGAAAAGTAAACCATATGCATTTTGAATGAGGAAATAGACAGCATACAATTACTGGAAGATCCTCCTGTGTGGTTAATACAATGCAAAGGACCAACAGCTTTAACTCACTTGTTCTAATGTTTCAGAAATAATAAACATACTCATTAGCTGCACAGCAGCAACAATGACTTTTTAAAAAGTGAGGTTCCAGTCTAAATTCATAACAACTCTTTCAACACAGAAATATAACTTCACTAGGTCAGGATTCCGTTGGTATTACAATACACCTACGCAAATCTTACGCTTGTATTTGAAACAACTATCCCAAATGATTAAAATTCAGCAAAAATTTCAAAAATAAAGGGATGCAGGATATTATGTCTGAACATCTGTAAGTTCGTCAGCCAAACAGATGAAGAATTAAACTTACTTTCATAGCATTACACCAGCTTCGTGCCATTATGGAAAACGAACAGGACCCCTCAAAAACTGTAGCAGAACCAGAATTCAGCAGCATCATAACTATATTTTGTTCAAAAACAGTCATTCATAATTATGATAATAATGAAAAATGCCATCACTTATAATTTAGTAAATCAACGTACAAGTCTCTAATAAATAGTTGTTATATGCAAGCAGAAAATAGACATCCTTGTTAATGAGAAAAAATGGATTATGTGATGATATAACCAGTTTTCACAAGATTACCTGAATAGTGTACTTGAGTATTTCTTTAGCATCATATTCTGTTTTCCTCTCTCTTAATATTCTATCCCAAAACAACATATTATTACATTAACATCAGCCTGTATGCCTCTTCAGTTTAATATGAATATGTTTGCTTTAAAGCATGTGTTTAAGTCTTATGAGATATCTATGACTACAGTTATTTCCCTTATCAGAATTGGAGTTGTATATATGCAGATAACAATCAGAGCCCTTCGGTTTATTTTTCCTAAAGATTTTTATCTTTTAAGAAATCAACTTATTGTTGAGTTGCCTCAAAACACCTTGCAAATCTCCAATTGCCTTGCTCATCCTTGTCCTTTCTCTTTTTCATCGAACAGCTGAGCACGCAATTCTCAATAACTTTTGTGTTATTCAGAATTTGAGCTATGACAGATAATTTACTCACATTCAGGTCATGTTAGATTTTCTTCTCTAGTTTGAATTAATGGAACATTGGAATTAGTTTTCAGTGCTCAAGTACAAGTCTACTTTACTTTTCTTCATTAATAATTTTCAGTGATCAATCACATCCAAGCTACCAGATACTCCTAACCACCTGACCCTTTTGCTATTCCCCCATTATAAAATAAATAGATTTTTCCATTCCTTCATGTCCTATTTGTTCATAAATGAATGTTTATAATATTCTGGGTGAATTAAACTAAACTTAGGTCTTTTACCTTTCAAGCATGAAATATGTCATCAGTTTTCCATTTTTTTCAGTAATTCATTTAAAAATTACATTAAGATATAAAGTACAAAGGAACATTTTATGATATTTTACTTTCTTCCACTTTTACAAACATGACTGTCTATTGTGCCATTTCAGAACCAAAAGCATTCAAGTGAATTTATTTACTTAGAACGGTTATTTGTTGCTCTGTTCATATGGTTAGTTCTACTGAAGCAAACAAAAATAATTATGGAGTAATAAAGTAAGACTCTATTCATCTTCTGACTCTAGCATTTTTGCCTATAAACAGGTTAAGTTGCACCAACAATCTTAGAAGGTAAACAGAAAAGTTCAGAACTTCATAAATAAAAATCCAGTTGATGACAGAAATATAGTACGTAGTGTGCAAAAAGTTTCAGTAGAAGTCACTTCAGATTTAAAACCTCTGTTACAACTATTCCCCTGTAATATGTTAAAAAAAAAAACAAAAACAACTTGTATGTTTCTGTTTGAAGTGTTAATTTCATACCTATATTATTAAACCACCCACTCTGCAAAACATTTAAATAGACCACCATTGAGAGGTTGGGGTGGGAAGGGGCTGTTTTAATTTTTAAATCATTAGCCAGATTTGTTTAAAGAAGAGCAGAGAAACTGAAGTATAAGTTGCAACTTTTTATCAAAGCATAAATATTAGATATTTTATGTTCTAGTTTTTCAGGCAAAGATCTGTTTAGGGTACATACACACACATATATATACACTTATAATTATTCAGTCCAACACAATAGTATTAAACACTAAAGACAGAAAGTGCCAAAATAATTAGACACCAAGCCCAGATAATATTATCATAGAAAACACAATAGGCATCTAAACATTTTTGACTATGCATATCTATACTTATGGCATTGAATTCATACTGTTTAAGTCTTCCTTGCTCTGCACCACTCAGTTTTTCTTTCCCTTCCTGTGGTCTCTTCCAGCTCCCACCTTCCCCTGCCTCTCTCTGAGCACAACTGCAATGGTGCAGTGCCCAAAGTCTATGAGTGTTCAAGGGGGGATGGCAGGGGCAGGCACTGGTGCCAGGCACAGGATCGGAGGCTACAAAGCAGCAGAGAGGAGGGGCCCAGTTCCTTGTTGCCCTGCTGCTCCCGCCTCAGAAATTTTGCTGGTAGAAATCCCCGATGCAAGCCAGCTGAAAAAAAACCAAACAATCCAAGAAACTCAGCAGCAAAAACCTCATGGCCTCACACAACAGATACAAGAGGAGGAGTAGAGAAGCAGTGTGTAGAGGAGGGAGGAATTCTTGCTTCTACCTACAACCTTGCAAGCCACCATAAAAATCATTTTACAAAGGAATTAACATCATGTTACAAGCATCCAAGACTAAGATACTATTTCAATGGGCATAGCTGTCAAGGTGTTGGTATTGGGGTGCTGCAGGGGTGGCCTCTGCAGAAGGAGGTCAGGGACTGCCCTGTGTTGGACACAGCAGTTCCAGCTAGCTCTTCAGCAGGCAAAACAGACCCACCATGCACCAAAGCGAACCCAGGCAGAGTTTCTGGAGCCTCTGCAGAAACGTATTTAAGAAAGGGCAACAAATGCAGAGAAAAACAACGCCAGAGTTGGAAGAGAAAGAAGAAACAACATGAGAGCAGGAGGGTATACAGAAGGAGACACAATGGAGACACCAGAGCAGGAGGAACACTGAGGAATGGAAGAGACATGAGCCACAGTACCAGGGCAGGAGAGACGCACTAGCAGGAGCAAGGGAGAAACATTAAATACTCAAGGGAAGGAGGGACAGTAGAGCAGGAGAAATGCTGGAGCAAAACTAGCCACCCAGAGCAAGGCAAGAGCCCCAAGCAGGGAAGGAGCAAATAGCTGCCCAAGCAGGGACCAAGAGGCAACCAAGAAGGAGGTTGACTGTAGCCAGTGGAGAAGAATACACTGGAGCCACTGAGTAGGAACCCCAGTGCCTGAGCTCAGCATCTTGTGCCTCCCGTTCCCTTCCCGAAGGTACTGAGTTTAACCTGTGGTGAGGGGAAGGTGGAACCAGGAGGGTGGAGGGAACTGGGAGGTGTCTGGAGGGAAGCTGAGGTGTTTCCTGTAAGTGTTCTTATTTGTTTTCTTACTTTTATTTTCCAATACCAGAAGCAGTAACCAAAGTTCATTAATTGATGATAAATCAAATCGATTGAAATTCACCAACCTGAAACTGTTTTTCTTGCCCACAACAAATGTTTACCTCTCCCTCAAGAAAAAATCCCCCAAACCCTTAAAGATATATCAAAGGTTTCAGTGGCTTCATCTACCTTTGATTTATGCTAAAATTGGAGTTTGTTAAAAATATCCTGATTAATTTCTCAAAGTTTCAAACACACCTTAGACTGCTAGTTTTTTGTTGGTTTTGAAGTTAAAATGGATGGATTTTTTGTTCTTACCACCTCCAACAGTTTAGAAAGATTATTTTCCCTCTAGCCTAACCAAGGTTTTGTGGGGCTTGTTTCCATCCACACCTAGTACCTCTTCCAGAGCAGATACCGAACCAGCCTTCTTTGCTGATCCCATATCTCAGAGCATGAGAGGTAGGTGTCAGAAGCATCATAACATCTGCCTTCCTCCTCCTGTCCTGCTCAGGCTTCAACCTCCATGCCAGTCTCCATCTATAACCACAGAACTGTGAGTCTTTAGTGGGCCACTTGAGGATATAAATGCGGCATGGGTAAGGTGAAATGAATTATCTAAAGATACACAACAAAATTTATTAGCTAAGTGCTTTCCAGCCTGAAGGGATGTTGAGATAGTAGATCTGAAGCCACCTAAACACATTTCCTCCTGATTTTCGTGCTCCTACTTCTTTCTTTATTTGTTATCCCATGCAGGCCCCATGTAAACATCCCTGTGTTTTTGAAAAAGTGAAAAAAAAAAAGATCTGAAGTCTCTTTCCTGCTGGGAGGTTTTGTAGAGAAACCTGCTGGAATTAAAACACCACCCCATCTATGTGGAGACTTCACACACAGAAGACAATAGTGTAACGTCTGCATTATAAAGTCAGACACTGACGGGTTCCGCTTGTCGTGTGCAAACTGCATCCAGTCTTAACCACTCTAACCCTTGATGTTCACTGTTTCCAACTTGAAAAGATAGCCCTTTTAAATAGCATGAGTAAAATGAAGAGCCTGAAACAAGATGAAGCGCAGAGTGATTAATCACTGCAAATTTTAAAATATTTTATATGATATCCACGAGACCATAGGCAGAAGAAAAAAAATCTATACTGTCTAAAAGTCTCATCCCTGCTTAGAAGTGAAGTAGAATTAAAAGGCATTGGTTTGGAACACATTTTTTTTCTCTTCCTATATCCCATAATTGCTATTGTCTACTTTATGTACAGCAAATGAAATCTAAACAGATGTATTTTGCATTTTCAATTACGTACACATACTATAATGAATTGTTTTCCACCTTGCAGAAGTTGAGGAACATATTAGAAATAAGTTAAAATTGTAAAGCAGATATTCTAAAAAACCTACTACGTAAAAAATTTTTCAGATAAGTTATTCAGTTTTTCCCCTCAACTATCTGGCTTGGTTTTTTATATCTATATTACTCTTAGCAAACCTTTAGATGTTCACAAAAGACAAAAATTAATAGAGGAGGGAAAAACTTTACTGACATGCTAATATTTAAAAGGACAAATAAGATGAGCAACATAATTACAGAGCGACATAAATCTCAAAATAACGGGATGGCTAGTGAGAGTTTGATTCAGACTTAGATGACTGTAATATAAATAGTGCCAATCAGCACAGGTTTGGGGTAAAGCAGACCTTGTCAAATTAAGTAGATTTTTTTTTTTTCCCTGATGGGAATATAAGCTTAGCTGGTAAGATAACTGCTAATGCAATAGGTTTCTATAAAGCATTTTGACTTGGTACTGCATGACATGTAAATTTAGTGCTCTGAGTGATACACAGTTATCACATTATATTGTAAAGACTAAACCAGCTACTTCATGAATCTTAAAAATGCAACTGCACATTAAAAAAAAGAAGTAATTTCATTAGTTTCTCCAGGGACTGTTACTTGGCTCTGTACTATACAAAACTTTTCTTTACTGAAAGCACCATAACCATAGTGACTGTAGTAATGAAGTAGGACAGGTGACAGATCTGAATCTATCTCTATCCACATGGTAACAAACTCTCATTCAACAGAACCAGAATTAAAAACACAACCCATGCACAAAATGGTTGACTTAACTGGAAAGAATAATGTCTGGAGAAAAGGCTCAAAGGCAGTTAGCTGAACATTATAGCCAGATAGTATATATTTTCCTGATATATATATCTGTCTCAGGAAAAAAAATTTTGCAGGATATACTACCCGTATATTTTACACTGTTGCACTGCAATTACACCCCCAGTTCTAGCATTCACAGTGTAAAAGATTTTTTTGTTTTTTTAAATGGAGAAAAATTCAGAACAGTCACAAACCATAACAGATATGAAAGGGTTCTTTGTAGTACTGTGGTCAAGCAACTAATGAAAACAGAAGTTATTCAAAGAAGAACTTAATAAACTGGAAATGAGACTGGGATAACCTTGACTTTCTTCTCGATAGATTTACACTTACAGTGTTCCTAGAAAACCCCTTCCTCCATGACAGAGTCCACAGGTTCCCCAGGCATATTAGAAGCATTATTTTTGCTTAAAGTTGTTATTAATGTATTTTCCTAGTATCTCAAATTGCCATAAAGATATTTAAGTCAAGACAACACTTCATATCTCGGCCACAGAATACACTGTTCCCTTCTTCTTAGGATCGGCCTTTTTTACGTATGAGGACAATCTCAATTTTTGTTTCTTTAGGTCAAATAAGCCCAATTTCCTCATAAATCATGAATTTTAGAATATTAACTGTCCCTACTAGTTCTCTGGACTCTTTTCAATGTATGTGCATACTTTATTATGTGCAATACCCCAAACAATATTTGCCGGAGGAGAGGGAAGGATTACTTCATGAATTGTGTAGCCCAAATTCCCTTTTGTAAGTACCCTAGTATACTGTTGAATTCTTGCATTTTGCTGCAGCTTTGGGCTCCTCTTATTCAGTTCATGACTCAAGAAAGTCTACAGACCTTCTCTACAAACCTGAGAAGTTGTTCTGCATCCTGTATTTGGTTGTCTGATTATCTCTGCTTTGGTACTCCCCTTTCTGAGACAGCACACCACTTTCCCCCACACTTCAGTTTGTCAACACCACTTTGAGTCCTACTGTGCTGGCATTCCCTTACCATAGTGTTATCTTTAAATTTAATAAGCATCCATCACCTATGCCAAAACCAGACCCTGTCTACTTTGGCTCTTACGTGAAAGAAGAATAGAGCACTATATGAGTTTTGCTTTTGAAGTGTAGCTGTCCATTAGTCCCACATTAAAAGAGAAATGTTATTTGTGTTTTTCTAGCTTGTTCATTCAAGGAGTATCTGAAGCATCTGTGTGAAGTGTTATGATGTCTAGATGTACCTAAGATTAAAGAGCAAGAAATAAAAGCTAGGAAAACAAATCCTTAGAGCAAGGATCAAAAAAATATAGACAATTAACTGCTTAAATACATCCATCTCAGCCTTAGTAACTATTTAATAAAACAATGAATGTTTTGGTAAAAAGTACTTTAAGTGAAACAATCCAAATATAAAAAAGTCCCAAAGATAATTCTACATAAAGTCAAACTTTAATCACAATGATTCTAGGTTAGGAATCCATATGAAAATCAATATAGAAGCAAAGTTACCTGAAGAATTATTTCAAAAATTATTGGCAAAGGACTCTGAAACTTATCATGTTACCAAAGCTTAGCCAGTGTTCTACAAACATTCTAAGAAAAGACAACAAAACTACGTAGCTATGCTAATACTTAACTATTCAGTCAGAATAGTAAAAGGCTTTCTCAAATTTTGGCAACACTTAAAAGTGATGGTCAAACAGTTAATATATAAATACTAAAGAAATTAATCATTATAATACATTTGCATTAATTTGGAAGTCATAAAATCTATTTCTAGAAGTATTTTATAGAAACTGTGTAGAACATCGAATGTCTAGAATGAAAGCCCACTCTCATTCATAGGACATGGAAATTAAAAAGGCTCTAGAAGATGAGGCAGGAAATTCCCTAAGTCACGCTTTAGAGTAATTCAAAGGATTATGTATAGCTGTCATTTCTCCCAGTAACATTTTCATAACATTCTGAAAAAAATGTAGAATTTTCTTTAAAACGTATTTCTAAAAATTTTAAATTAATTTTCAGAAATATCATAATCATTCTACAAATTCCAATAGTCAAATAAGTAGAGCGGTGTAAACTGTGCAGGAAGAAAAAACTCATATTCTTGTCAAGTGAAGTTTTTTTCTACAAGTTATTCTTGTCCAGATAACTTTACTTGGCTAATAACAATGAGAAACAGGGTATCAAATACGTCATATGAAATCAAGGACACATATACCTACATCCATGCAAACAGAGCTGACCAGTTCCAAAGGGCAAACAAAAACACATTGAAGGATTCAATTATATTCAATATATTGAATATATATATAATTTGATATATTTTTATGTCTTGCTTTATTTAGGGTATGGAATTCCCTGGGGGGTGGGGGAAAATAGTAAAAAAAAAAGTAATTTCTTCCACTAAATTCCATTTCACATTCTGTGTGCTTTCTCAGACTCCTTTAATTCCACTTGAAGGGTGAAGACATCTCCCACATGTCAAACTGTGTCTTCTTTATGTCCCTGAAGTCATCTCTACACTGAATAACCGTCAGAAGAACCTTGAGCTTTTTTTCTGTTAAAATCTTCGTTAACTTGTCAGTTGCATAACACCAAAACATATATCAAGTGTGACTAAACCTTTCCAGAAAGAGGTGCTCTCAGGCTCCTAGATATCACCTCCACCATTCTATGTCAACAACCCTGAACCAAACTGCAAAGTGATTGCTGCAGACAGAGTTCAGCAGTTCAGACAGATGGGTTTTTGCTGAATAAGGTCTATAGTATCAGTTAAACAACCTTCAGTTTACAATCTCCCCCTCCATCCCCCTTCTGAAATATTTCCATTTGTTAAAATGAAACTGTTAAAAAAAAAAGATTTTATGCTAGTATGTGTGGTGAGAGGAAAGTGATACCTTTCAGGTAACACACATTCTATCACACTACATTTACAAATTCCTTCAGCTTATGACCAGTTTATTTTACGTCACTTGAAGAGCGATAGGAGACCTGGACAGTAAGCCAAAATATCTTGCATGAAATTCTTACTTACCGAAGCTCCAGATTCTTTAGTTTTGCAAAATAACTATATGGACATCTTAAGTCATCTTAAATTCCATTTCTAATGCAATGCTTCCTGTCCTCTGCTGGCTTATCCCCAGTTGATAGAAACAAGAAATTTGCTGAACAATTTAGGAATCATTAAAGTACATCCCTCATGTTCATGCTTGTAATTCAAAGCAAACCTCAGTACAAATCAACACTCTAAATCAACAATGCAAAGAAGCCTCTGAAAAGTAAAAATTGGAAGTTTAAACTATATTCAAATGTGTACCACTAAAGGAAGACCAACTAGTTTTGAAAAGCACAGTAAGATAGATAGAAGGCATGTTCGTATATCTGTGTATTGATCTACATGATAAGCAGGTAGTCAAAAGCAGCTTTGTTTTTCTGTATGGAGCATACAGAAAAAGAGAATAAGGACAAGAAGCTTCCCAAAACACTTCCTGATTGGTGGAAGGAAGGAACTGCTCCCTGACACTGTCATATGCTCACCTCCAGCTTCTGTAGACAGACGAAGGCAAGGAAGGCTGTCCAGAAAACATAACATTGTCAAGATAATGTAACAGTAAAACCAAGGGATTCTTCATGCACTGCAAAACCTGTCCTGTAACTACACATGCACTATACAAATACCAACATGCAACAACTATTGATCCAGTGTCCTGGTTTCAGCTGAGTTAGAGTTACTTTTCTTCCTAGTAGCTGGCATAGTGCTGTGTTTTGGATTTAGTAGGAGAAGAATGCTGATAACACACTGATGTTTTAGTTGTTGCTAAGTAGTGCTTAGGCTAGTCAAGGACTTTCTTTTTCAGCTTCCCATGCTCTGCCAGGTGCACAAGAAGTTGGGAGGGGGCACAGCCCAAGATAGTTGATCCAAATCGACCAAAGGGCTATTCCATACCATATGACGTCATGCTCAGTATATAAACCCAGGGGAGTTAGCCGGGAGGCAGCGGTCGCTGCTCGGGGACTGGCTGGGTGTCAGTCGGTGGGTGGTGAGCGGTTGCATCACTTGTTTTCTTTTCCCTGGATTTTGTTTGTCTCTCTCGTTCTCCTTTTCATTATAATTATAATTATTATTATTATCATTATTATCATTATTACTATTATTATTATTTTATTTCAATTATTAAACTGTTCTTATCTCAATCCGTGGGTTTTCTTACTCTTGCCCTTCCGATTCTCTCCCCCATCCCACCGGGGAGGGGAAGGGTGAGCGAGTGGCTGTGTGGTGCTTAGTTGCCGACTGGGGCTAAACCACGACATCCAGGTATCTGGATTCATCTTGACTGCCCATGGTGTGTAAGATACAAAGTTTCTACAGATGATGCATTGCACATACTCTTAAAGGTAAGAAACTTGCATTTAGTAACCAGGTAGTTCAACCCACTTCCAGAGATACAGCAAATGAACAAGCCTCTGCACTCTGCAACTGTTTGTTAACAAGCAATGACCTATCCAGCTTCCCCTGATGGGGACCAGACACTTTCCATACCTTTAAGGATGTAACCCTGGAAAAGTAGCGAGCAGAGATTGCTCATCTCCTCTATATGCAGGATATCCAAGTCCAATATGGACATCATATCTACTGAACTGAGGATGCGAGGAAGGAATGCCTTCAAGGAAAGGGGCAGCTGTGGAGAACAGGATAGACAGGAGGCAACTTTGGTAAAGTTAGCTATTAAGGCTGAACTAAACAATTTCCTACTCTGGAAGGGTTATTTAGCATATTTATTTGTCAATAATATGTCTTGTATTTCATATTTTCATAAGAAAAAAGAAATCTTCCTTATTTTCCTGGTTTTGGTTAGACTACAAGATGTTGGAGTGTATCCTAGATTAGAATTAAAAATTACTAAATTTGAAATGGATATGATGATAAGTTTTACAAACACAAACCTCTTGTACTCAAATACTGTGTCTTGGAAGCCATACAAGGATTCATTTGGAAAGAGAATCCAGGGAAGCAGTATGTGTTTTCACAATATGTTCTTTCCTCTGCATACAGGACAAAGGAAATCATTATCAGGGGCAAGAAATAAGACAGGAAATGTCATGACCCCTGCTAAAAATTTTCCCAAGTCCAAGCTTCCCACCAGCCTCATGCCCTAGCAAGGATCAAATATCGGACTGAGTTCTAGATCAGTCCCAAAGTGGAAGGGGTTTCCCAGGTCTTTCCTTTGAGTGACAGTTTTCTGTGAAGCAGACCATTATTTCAGCATGTTTCACGGCAGTTATCCGTGTTCATTACTGACACCTGGAGAACCATGAGCTAGGTAACCAGTTATGTCCTGCTGTTACACAGAAAGTAGGAAAGAGTGGGGCAATATAGCATAATGAAACATAGAAGCCAAATGGCTATTGTTTGTAGTGACACCAGCTCCATGACTGGGAGGTGTCATGGGAGCAGAAAGGAAGAACAATCTCACTTAGCTGGGACAGCGTGTGAGTGCCAAATTTAAGAAATTTGCTCCATCAGCCTGCCCATTGACACCTGTATTTCACAAATAACACTGAACTTGACCAGGACTTCTTTTAGAAAACCTTTTCATAATATTACTTCTTAAAAGGCTGAGTGTCAGTTTTCATGTCATGCCATATGTACACCAGAAAACTTAGGCTTCAACTAGTTTTAAAGTTTGACTGGAGATTTAGCATTAAAAGCAGAGTTTTAAGCTGTCAAACAAAGCAATAATGTCTAACACCTACTGCACTAGTGCCAGCAAAACCAGACAACAGCAGCCCTACAGTATAGATGATGACAACTGTGGAGAGGTTACAAACATATTCAATTTCTGAAACCTGGAAAGCCAGTTTTTCTCAGAGTTCAAAAACAAGAAACTAACCTACCCTTCTGCATCTATTTTATCTGCATCAAAACCAGAGTGACTGTCTACCTGGTAATGAACTAAGAGATAATTCATCAGACCTCCCTGACCTGTAAACTCCCTTTACAGTGTCTCAACATTTCCCATCCTTTCTCTCAAAAGAGGTTTTGTGAGCAGTAATAGTGAATGCTTTAGGTAAGATATAGTGTAAGGACAGAAGGGCTATAAGCACTTACCCAGCAAAGCCATCCTTGTATTGAAACATTTTGGGGACAGTTATTCCTTATACTGAAGGAAATATTTGCTTAAGCAAGCCTGTGTTAAACTTATTCTGGCACACCAGAGTTGTCTAAAGCTTGAGAGATTCTACCTAGTTTTCTGTATGAGGGCAGAAATCAGACTATCAGTCCTCCTGTTTCATCCCTTGACAGACAGCATATGTTATCCTTTTCTTTTGAAAGCAGGAAGACAAGAACAGAATACATCTCTTTAATCAGCATTCTTAAGGAAAGTTCAATGGAGTATTTTGATTGGGTTCTGTATATTTGGTATTCTTTCAAAATGTTATTGAAAAAGGAATATCCCCACCTAATTTACGTATACTATTAGACTTACTAACTTGTGTGAACACAAATAATATACTTCATAAAGGAAACTAATATGGGAGAACAGTATTAAATATAGATAAAATGCTATTAACAGAATTTTTTTTTCAACATGTTACTTTATCTGTATTTTAAGTGAGTATGAACTCAAGCGTTCACTAAGTACCTAATAGTTCTAGATCAGCAGACAGACTGCAATATGGTCTTCAGTTTCACTTTTGCCAAGTGGAAGTCAGATAAACCAGTCAAGTTTGAAAACTATTTAATATAGAGTCTCCATTGTTTTTAGTAGTTCTGATAGCAAAATTAACATTAGATACAAGTGAGTGCTTCTCTGAAAGCATTTTCTCAATACCCAACGTATCTGGAAGTTTGAGAGCTAGTTCCCAGTTCACATAATTAAGTTAACAAAGGGGAAAAAAGCTAAATTCCACATCATATTACTGTGTGAATTCCTGCTGGTTTAATGAATAAATGTGGCATTGGCATATCTAATATTAGATTTTTAATGTATGCTTCTCCCAGTACCTCTAACAGTTGCTGATGTCTGCTTATCTAATATTGACTGAAAAGCAATCTATAGACAGTTTATTCAAGGCTATTTCTTCCCTGGTTTCCACTTCAGGCTTCACTTTTTTTCACTGCATGTCTAATAACTCACGCAGTTTTGATTTTTCCATGCCCCTCTCAAAAACGAAATAATTTAGAACAAAAATAAAAGACAGAAGGAAACATGAGATCGTAAATATGGAATGCCTTGTGTAGAAGTAGGATTCTATTTAATTCAAATAACCAGCCTGAGAAAGAAGGTGATGGAAGAAGGTCAGACTGAGTGACAGGACCCTATACAACCAAGATAGTGAACAACTGCCTTCATGGTCTCTTTTGGTAGGATTATAGCTGCTGTGAGTATTCTAAATCAGATCAGAGGTTCACCTAGCCTGGCATCCCACGCAACAGCCAGTTACCTTCAGAAAATTAAGTAAAGTTAAGTGTAGTACTTTCCAGGACTCTCATCTTGCAGTGATTTGCGGCTTACACACTTAGGTCAGAAGTGCGAGTTTAACAGCTCTTCAACATTTTTACTGTCAATCTGTCCAGTTACTTTAATCTAGCCAAGCTTCTTGTGTTCACTGAATTTTATGACAAAGATGCCAAAGCTTTCTGGTGTTTTCTGCAACAAGTGGCTTTCTTGTACAGGAGGCTCAAGATAAACCAGGGATGGATCTTCAGGCACTTGCTGCAAGTACTAGCAGACTGGTTCAAAAAGCCGCTAGATGCAACAGACAACACCCCTGGCTCAGGAGGTCCTACGCCACAAGTCACTGGAGACTAGGAGAGCACTGCTACATGTAGTTTTCCACTGTTTTTATAGTATTTCCTTCACATCTGCTATTGGACACTGACAAGCATGGAGAATGGTCTAGGTACAGGTAACCATTGCTATTTATATTAATTAGAGTTTCACATTCATATATCTAGGTCTAATTATGGCATGTTAATTAACTTTTTCATTGAGAGCTAGATGACGTTGCTCTCCACAGAAGGAAATGATGGTGCCTAAGCGTTTCTCAAGCAGACAGGGCTACAGAGAGAGAGGAGTCAGCCACAAAGTATAACATCCCCCAAAGTCTGGGGAACTTTAGTCTGAAAAAAAAAAATATACAGTCTGAAAATATACATGTAAAAAAAAATGCAGTTGGGTTGAAATTTTCCATATAATATCTTTTGTGTTTCTGAGGTTTGAGATTTCAGATTCATGCTATAATTACCTGTAGAAAAACTTTAGCCAATGAGAGAATAGTTGTCAATCATGACATTAAAAAGCTCTAATTCACACAGTGTGTACCTATTTGAGACATTTTTAGAGATGTAGTTTACTTCAGTAATAAACCAAGCAATACAGTTCATCAAAACTAACTAGATATTTTCATATTCATACTGAATTTTCTTCACATATTACTGAAGACACCTTCCATGACAAGCGCAGCACAACGTTGTTCTCTGTAACTTGACAAGTTGGCCCCGCTGTATTACTTATTAAGATGTTGCTGAAGTGTAAAGAAATTGTGCAAATTAGATAAACTGTTAATATTAATGATAGTAATCTGACAGGATATTCATGCTGTCATCTTCTGCAGAAAGTACGACACACAATGAAACAAGGAAACAGAGTAAGTCATAGAAACCATGCCATTAATTTCAAGCACTGATTATTGCAGGAATATAAATAGTTTATGTAATGGCAAAATGGCTGTTGCTATGACAGCACACATAAGAGAAACTAAATTGATCCTCAGGTACCTATTCTTTAATTGTGTGGAAGATAACTTTGAAGCATGAAAAGCTTGAGTGGGGATATGTATAAACCACAGGTCTTCATAGGACTTCAGTGAGCCCAGAGTAGAAAAAACAGATCCTCTGTTATCAGGTGTCTTCCTACCTTTGCCAATAGCAAGAGTAAAGAATGCAGAAAGAGTTACCAAGCACGTAATCAGGAAAGAGAGAAAAATATAAACCTGACAGAGGTATTTGCTTCACAGTCACAGAGTGTCCTGGTTTCATCTGGGAGAGAGTTAATTTTCTTCCTAGTAGCTAGCATAGTGCTGTGTTTTGGATTTAGTATGAGAAGAATGCTGATAACACACTGATGTTTTGGTTGTTGCTAAGTGGTGCTTACCCTAGTCAAGGATTTTCTTTTTCAGCTTCCCATGCTCTGCCACTTGCACAGGGAACTGGGAGGGGGCACAGCCAGGATAGTTGATCCAAACTGACCAAGGGGCTATTCCATACCATATGACATCATGCTCAGTATATAAACCGAGGGGAGTTGGCCGGGGGGAGCGATTGCTGCTCGGGGACTGGCTGGGTGTCAGTCGGCGGGTGGTGAGCGGTTGCATCACTTGTTTTCTTTTCCCTGGGTTTTGTTTGTCTCTCTCGTTCTCCTTTTCATTACAATTATTATTGTTGTTGTTATTATTATTATTATTATTTTATTTCAATCATTAAACTGTTCTTATCTCAACCCGTGGGTTTTCTTACTCTTGCCCTTTCAATTCTCTCCCCCATCCCACCGGGGAGGGGGAGGGTGAGCGAGCGGCTGTGTGGTGCTTAGTTGCCGACTGGGGCTAAACCACGACACAGAGGAACATGACAAGCTGACAATTAGGACACCACAAAGCACCAGCACCTAGAACAGCAGGGAGACTGAATAGTAACAAGACTAGAATTGCAGTTAGTTTCCCCTACTCTTCCAGTCTCAGTGTAGCCAGTAGAAAAGGGTCTTTCTGGTTGTCATGGTTTAACACCCGTGTCATGTTGCCATTTTGGCAAACTAGCTCAAACAGCTGTGTAAGGCTCTCTTGTTATGCCTATAGTAGCTATAGATTTTCAAGAACTGGGATATTTCTAAACATGTGATCTAATAGCACCACTTCACAAAAAAAGCTAAATGTCCATAAAGTCAAAAAGTACATACTGTGTGTAGGTGGAAACTGCTTCAGCTGCAATCTGTTCTGCTCAGCGGCATTTCCATCCTCTCAGTTAAGTTATGGATTTAGTAAGGAAGGCAAGTGTTACAGTAAGCAGCTATGTCTGCGATTTAACTAACTGCACAGTACATGAGGAACTACTGGACATGACATGAGAAATTACTGAATGTAAAAAATGAGTGTGGGAAGCTGATAAGTCTTAGAGACAGTGCCATAAAGAGTGGATGGATTTCACAGGCGTTTAAGGGGAGTTCAAAAAGAGTACTGAGGGGTTTTAGGGGACAGAACTACACAAAAGGTGCTCTTGCCCCAGAATCCTTTGACCCAAATTTGCTACACATTTTCTACTGCAAAATGTTTGGGTTGTGTGTTGTAATAGCCAGGCCCAATTCTGTCATTACCTCTTACAACTTTAAAAACCAAACTCATTTTATCTCCCAAAATGCTCTAGCTTGTTCAGGTCTTAACAAGAACTTGTTTTACTTAAAAGGTTTTTGAGCAGATAGCTGGCTGTTGAAGCTTCTGATTAAAGGTAGTCATTAGTTGATTTATTATATTCAATACAAAAACATCCCTTCCCATGCATAATTGTGTGGATGAAATTTAACAACAATTGAGACCAAATTTGTGGAAAAATTGTCAAGTTTACGGTCTCTAAGACAAGTTCTTACACACACCTGAGCCACATTCTGAATTGCAGTAAGCCTACACCACCAGCCTTCATTGCCTGAGAACCACAGCTCAAACCCATAGCTATAGCTCATCCTACTGTCCCCAGGTTGTAGTACCGCAGCGTTTCAAGAGTCAGGCTTTGAAATGGCCTTATTAAGTTACTGACTCTAACTTGCTTGCTATAGCAGTGAGGAATCACAAGGCCTAAGAGAAAGCTACAGATTCCTGAGAGAGAGTAAAACAAAAATCTGTTCAATTTAGATAATCCTATATTTTTAATTATTTCAATTATTAATGTATCAAGACACATTTTTCCATTTCTAGTGCTTTGAGTGCAGGATCCTTTTTAGTAGTATTATCATCTAACACTATGGGAGCAGTTCTGTGAACAGAAGAGTTTTCCCAAAGTTCATCCTCTGCTAGCAACGCCTTCTAAGCACTGTTCACACCAAATGTGAATGATATTTGATATTCTTTTTAATGAAGCAAGCATATGACAGTGAACATACGAAAAATATTCACGGATCAGACAGTCTTCTGGCAGTCAGCCTGAGCTACCATCTGTTCTTATAACAGCAGTGGAATAAAATTTATATTATACTCTACTCCATAAAATTTATGCTACCCTGCATTCCACTAGTGTTGTTTATTGAAAGGTTCTGAAATCTGCATGTAGCTGAAGAACACTGATGTATTCTTCTACTTTGCTAGGGTTTGGATCTCTACGTAATGCTACAAAGCAACCATCCATTTGACCAAGCAAGGATAACCAGTTTTGAAAACTTAGATTATAAACAATATGATAATTATTGAGGATTCATTTCTGAAAGTGTCTCTTGTCTGTTTGGTATCGATACTAAGATATTTTGTATGAAGCTAATTGTTAGTATCAGTGTTGCAAGGCTATCAGCTGATATATGCAAGAAGAACGGTGATATTCATTGAAGTATTGGACACAAGATATTAAGTTTAATGTTCGTGAATTGATGTGAACTCAGAGCTTGTGTTTCCTTAGAAACAAAAAGAAATGACAGATCACAAATCTTACATCTATCTGACTCTGTCTGCATTGCAATAGCACAGACTGCATTACTGTGTAACCAGTTACTGTGTAACTGATCACTTGCAGTCACTATACCAAATCTGAGACCTGCACTGTATTTAGTCATCAGAACAACCTGGAAATATTATAGATCAACTGAAGTATTTCTTAAAGAGGTCCTGCAATTTTAAATGGGATTCAGACTTTGTTTTAAACTGTCACAACACAACAGCAGTGGGATATCATCAACCAAAAGTTTTTGTTTTAAAGCAGTCATATTTTAATCTCCTGTACCAGAAAAATAAGCATTACATCATTCTGCAGTACTTTGCAAAAGGCTAAAGATCTCACTAAAACAAGCAAAAGGAATATCTATTAGACCTGAATGCATCCCTTGCACTTGCATTGTTTTGATTAAGAGGAGAAACTTTTAGGAGATGTATACCCAGGATGACCAAGTTGCATTCCCTTCTTAAATTTTTACCTCCAAGCCAGCATCCTTCCTTGTGCAGAGAGCTATAAGAACTTCCATCACAGACAAACATTTTATTAAAGCTGCAACCATTCAATATCTAGAACATGTCCATAACAAGAGCAAAAGCACAAAACAAGCATATCTTTTCTTCTCCCACAGTAAGAGAGACAGGGACAGCATTCCTTAAGTATTTTGCTACCTCAAGACTCCAGTAGTGCTATGTGGATTTTAGAGAGGCACTTGCACAGCACTAACTCTCTGCAGTTTAACTTTGTCTGTAAATCCCATAACTTATCTTCCACTGAATTTTAGTGAAACACCTCTCAGCGTTTTCAAGACATGCAGATTTAAATGAAATCCCCTTTGTCCTACAGCATGGACTGACAAAGGAGAGCAGGTATTATTTAGTCTGCAGCCCACAGTAGACAGAGATTCGCAACACCACTGCACCTCCAGCTCCCTCCGTCACCTATTATCCTAGCCGACACACTGGACAGTCTTTTCTGTAGCTCTGTCCATAA
>VYZW01051372.1:4712-16148 GCA_013401315.1 Balaeniceps rex
AGGAGATACTCTCATTTAAAATATTAGATCCAGAAGTAGAAGATACAAGCTCGGTTCCTCCTGAATGCCAGCAAGTTTGCTGTTTGCTGCTTCCTACTTCCTTGTTTGGGGGAAGGTTTTTTCCTTTTCCTTTCTAGTTATATTGCCTCAGCTGAACGCTAACTAAGCATGCATTTTGTTTTTCAATAATAAGTTACTTTCTTGATAGCAGACAGGAGTTATTGCCTTTGTTCCCCAAACCTTGGTCCTTTAAAATAAAAGGTCTTCACCTTAAAATTGGTCTGCATTCCTTATGCAAGCAGCAATTATTTCATATTTTCTTTCAAATTTATTGTTATCAACTGGCATCACTTTAAGAATACACCTGACAGACTCCATAAGAAATTTACTCAGTGGGTGTTTCCATATTTAAAATCACTTTTCAAGCTCCGTTAGGCAGTATGTGATCCATGAGATTGCTTGACTTAAGTCGACCAATTCTAGGGAAGAAATCCTTGGGTTTCACACCACCACCTGTTGACTTCTCTGTTGTTTAGTGGCACATGGTATACAAAAGAAGCAAAAGACTTCTATCAAAAAGGTATAATTAAAGCATCTACAATGATGTGGAGAAATACCGAGTGAAAATTTCCAAATTTTCTACATTAGACTGCATAATGAGAGCGAGAAACAGCTTGCTTATAATATCCATCCTTTGACTAATGAAGTCATGTAATGGATGTTGAGGTTGATTGTTAGTGAGCCCATCAAAATGCATGAGGAAAACAGAAATCTGCCGTCTAGAAGTTAAGAGGTTACTGACTTGCTACTATGCATTTGCGCTTCATATCAATGCCCAGGCCAATGACAAATTCATAGCGCACTTCCACTGGAGAGGAAATGAACTGCTCAGCTGGGATACATCTAACTGTCCAGTTGCCACTGGAGTGGTGAAAATCATTCACTGAAGCAACTGTTACTATTGTGTCTGGTATTCTAAGAAGTCTGATCTCCCCAGTTGGGCAGTCAGCAGTTCAGAACGATACAGAGATTATTTTCATCTCCAGCCAAAGGTTTCACCTCTATTGGCCTTGTCAGAATCACTGATGTCTTACAAACACCTACCAGAATGCTCAGGCTTTTTTCCTGATCGATGAACTTTGACTGCTGTGCTTGCCCTGTGGCTCTTACCCTCTGTGCCCTGCCCCTCCCTTAACTTGACACCTGCTTTCAGTTCTGCAAGCATGTTTCATGAGATTTTGTGTGACACACCAAATATTCAATGAATTTAGTTAAATAACTTCCCTGTGAATACAGTAAGGGACTATAAGGAACTCTCAGCTGTTTTGTTTGTCATATTGCCCAGCAAAGTTGCATCCCTGCCCCAGGATTATTTTGTTTTGTCCGAGACTGGGTCTCAGCACAGGTAACACATAACTTGGGGATTCCTATCAGCGCTATGACCTTCTTACAGCCAGCTGAAGCGTGTAGGCGAGCTCACTTTGCCAATTCAGCAGAACCCTTGGACTGTGGATTCAAAACTTCTTATTTCTGCCTCTTCTGGAAAAAGACCAGGGTTTAGAATCCACCAGTTTGGAAAATCTTTTGTAGAACATCCAAACGAAGGGTCATTCTGTCAAGGGATTTCAGGAATTTATTTATCTCAGCTTCTAATCGTGTTTGTTATGCAGACGTCTGCTCTAAGTGCTAAGATGATGAGAGAATCTACATCTGGAGAATGCAAAAACACCATTCAATTTGGCTTCACATAAAACCCAGGCTCTGCCAGACCCATATAATCACTGTATTACATGGTTCCAAAAGGTGACATTACCAAGGAATAATTTACAAAAGTATTTTGCTAATAGTGTTTGTGCAGTACAAAGTAGTATGACTATGTATGCAGCACAAATGTTATGTTACATACTTGATACATTTCAGTATGGTAATCAAATATTTCTTTCTCTAGACAAATACAGTGGTAAGGAAATATGCTCTACTGAGGTGCTACTTTGTGGCCTCCTTGTCTGGCATAAATTAATGAAATGGAAAATGACTTGTCCACTACTGTCAGTATGTCAACATAAAGAGACTCCAGCTGCATGAGCAAAAATGGAAGCAGATGATGATGCAAAACTATAAAGAAATTCATATCATAGAGAAGAAAGACTGGAAATTTTGTTCTCCTGACTTCAAACATAAAAAACAAGGAGGCTTACAATGAAATTAGAAGATGACAAATTTAAAACTGACACCAAATTGATTTTTTGCACTATGCATAATTAGATCATGAAATTTACTGTCACGGGATGTCATTGGAGCCAAGAATTTAGCATGATGGGACAAAAAAACTATTATATGGTAAATAAAGCAATCCAGTTTCCAGTAACATAAAACAGAGGAAATATTGAACTGTCTACTTCAGATCTCACAGCGGTATCAAAATTACTTAATAAATAGTTTTGGGATCAGAAGATCTTATTACTGCATTTTTATATTTTCCCCGGAGCACTGGTGCTGGACTGTCTTAGAGATGAGAGGCTGAGGTAGATTGATATCAGGTCAGATTCAGTGTGGCAGTTCCTGTTGCCTCATGTCAATTAACTTTTAGTAAATAACCAGTCTGACTACTACTGCCTTTTATCAGATCTTTGAGTTTCTTGCTCAGTACAATGTAAGTTGGCCATGGAAAGTTAGAGTTAAAGCTACAGATGACCATTGCTTGTTAAAACGTTTATTGCTTTGGCACAGTCCTCAGCTGAGCTGAGGTAAGTGCTGGATTTTATAAGTTGGTGCAGGACATGACACTTCATAGCAGAGGCATTTCTGGCTCCCACTTTTTAGCCAGAAACGTACAATGCATTAAACACTGCATTCTGATGTTTCCTCGTCTTATATCATCTTCTTTAGTCCTTTCTTCTTGCTTTCCTTCATTAATTAGCTTCCTCCGTCTGTGCTGTGCTTCTCCATTTGGGTATCCTGCCCTTGATAGGCCTTTCGACATCTCTGCTGGGCAGGCCAGGTTATCTCAACTCAGTTCAGCAACTGTTATTTTCTCTGTGTGCTTCTCGAATTATTATACTGATAAAATTCTCAGAATAGCCATACTGGGACAGACTAAAGGGCAAGCACACACAGTGCTCTGCATGATACTCTCCCAGCTTCCAACTGTTGTTGGCTCAGAAACATCCAGAGCTAGATTTGCTCCCTACATAGCTATTTATTTACATGCAATACACTTCTCTTCCTTAAAATTGTCCAAACACCATCTGAATCAATTTAAACTTTTACTGTCTACAATATCCTTTGGCAAGGAGCTCAACAACCCACCCAGGAGGGGCTATTGTCTTTGTTTTGTTCTGACCTGGCTCCTTTCTAGTTTCCTTAGATGCTCCCACAATACTTGTATTGGAAGGGAGAGTAAACAAAACTGATGCTCTTGGACCAACTCCAGGCTGCTAATGATTACACAGACCTCTAATCCTCCCTACCCCTTGCCATTTCTTTTGTAGAGTGAAGACTCCTAGCTTACTTGGTTGGTCTTGATATTGAAGCTGTGCCACACCTTTGGTCATCCTTGTTGTCCCTCTCTGACACTTTTCCAGTTCTACATTCTCTCCAAGATGTCCCACTTCTGGTCTAAATTAAAATATAAACCAGGTTGCGCTTGCTCCATTTCACAGTGGTGTCCGTGAGGTCATATGGCA
This sequence comes from Balaeniceps rex, assembly GCA_013401315.1. Taxonomy (NCBI): domain Eukaryota; kingdom Metazoa; phylum Chordata; class Aves; order Pelecaniformes; family Balaenicipitidae; genus Balaeniceps; species Balaeniceps rex. The sequence goes on from VYZW01051372.1 coordinate 8,399, forward strand.
AAATGAAAATGGCAGGAGAAAAGAGATTCCCATAGAGAAGTAAGCTGGTGTTATCCGCCTACTTTAGGTGCCAGCAGCTTCCATTCCTGTGTAACAGGGGTGGTGGTTTTTTTTTTCCTTCTCTTTTTTCTTTTCCTTCCAGGGACTCAAGGAAGGAGAGGAGATGAGGCTCCATGCTAGACAGGGAATGGCAAACCCTTTAGAAAGAGTATTTGCTGTGTCAGGTGTACAATGTAGGGAACGTTCACTATTGTCCTGGAAGCAGGAGAGGCAGATGCCAAATGGCATCATGGTATTAATGACCTCTGAGAGCAGTCGGCTCCAGCACACTGAAAGCTAACGGCTGAATCCGCTGGCTGATCACTGCCTGTATGGCAGTGACAAAAACCCCTCACCAACAGGTCATTCAGGACTGTCTTCATGAAGTTTGACACGTTAACTGTTTCTCTCTGTGCTGAATACACTAATTTTTGAGTGTTTCAATTTGCTTCGCCATCTTTATGCTTTTATCACAAAACACTAGTCCTCTGACAAGCAATGTGAAATTTCCTGGGTAAGGATGAGCAACTTTTGTTGTAAAGTTATCATTCTTATCATTCTTATATAGATAAGAATGTTATTTCCTTTGTATGTTCTTTCTTTCAACATTTGAGGGTTTCCAGACATGAAGACTGGAAAAGACTAATTTGTATAGAATAAGAATGTAAATTCTAATGTCATCCAGAACTTGAAATTTTTGGAAGCATTTTTAATCTGTTGGTTTACAAGAAAGGACAAAGCCGGAATTCAATTCAGTGCTAGCATATTCATAATTTATCTCTGAGAAAATGCACTCAAGGGAAAGACATTTAATGATCAGACAGCTTATTTGTTGTGATCTTGCATCACAAGTTATCCTCTGGTTTCATTCTGTCTGTTCGTATAACACAGCTGAGTATTAGATCTCACACAGTTTTCCACTTCCCAAGCCCTGCTAGACAGCTCATTCAAACCTACTATTATGCACCTGAGTTAGAAAATTTCAGACTGAGATTAGCTGAATCGCAGCCAGAACAAAAATATCCACAAACAAGCAAATAGAATAAATACAGCAGTCTTAAATCTGTCCATTATAATTCTTGATACATGACATAAGTGGGAGAAATTTTTTTTTGCTGCACAGTTTGTGGGACCAGATCTTCTCCAGCTCTTTTCTACCCATGAAGAAACCTCCATAATGCCTCCTCCCCGCCCTCAGCGGTTTTATTTTCCTGCTCTGTTGGCTTTGCAAGACCAGATGCTGACAAGGTCTAGCAAGTCGCCATTCAGCACCTTTCCTTGAGGTATTTGGGCAGCAGCGACACCACACCTAGCGAAGCAGTGGTGAGGGCAGTGGGGGCACACGTTTGGTTGTTTCCTGCTTTTCAAGGGTTTTCAAACCACGGTGCGTTTAATAAATGTTGCCGCTCCCCGTTGCCTGCTAAAAACTACCTCTGGCAACCACCCTGGGCACCGATGAGGCCTGCCTCCGCCACACGGGCTGTCTGTGGCTCCTTAACTCGCGGGCTGTGCCGCTCCTGGCGATCCCCGGAGTGGATCAGCTTTATCGTGCTAAAGGACAGAATAAAACCTGGGAATGGCTTGTAATACAAGACTACAGCGACTACGCTGTCTGATCTTCAAATGCTTTCGGCCCTTGGCCGCTTGGAAAGCAGCAACTCTGCCTCCCCGGGCGGGGCTACGCGGCGGCGGTTGACAGCCCCCAACGGCCGCCGCCGCCTGAGAGGGCGCCCGCGTGCGCCCTGCTCGGCGCCTCCCCCCTGGACTACAACTCCCATGATGCCTGGCAGCCTTTGCGGCAGTGCCGTGCCCGGCGGACGCGCACGGCCTGCTGGGGGTCGCGCCGTGCGCGGGGGCTGGCGCCAATGGCGGCAGGCGGAGGGGGCGGTTGATGGGAGCCGTTGCCCGTCGCGCCCATTCATTGCCGACGCCTTCCCCGGACGTTGTCCTCCCCCGCCGCCATGGAGGCGCTGATCCCCGTGATTAACAAGCTGCAGGATGTGTTCAACACGGTGGGGGCCGACATCATCCAGCTGCCGCAGATCGTGGTGGTGGGCACGCAGGTGAGGCGAGGCGGGGCGGCGGGGCAGGCCAGGCCAGGCCGGGGTGGGGGAGCGGGCGACGCGGGCCCTTACCGCCCTGAGAGCAAAGTCGAGGCGTCCATCGCGCCTCCGGTGCTGCTGACCCGCGGTCGCCTCTGTCAAGGGCACGGAGGGACGAGGGCGGCCGGGACGCCCTCGGCTGCCCGCGGCTGCCCGCGTCCCTCCCCATTCCTTCCCCGGGCTCCTCTGCATCCCCACTATTTGCAATGGGAGTGCCTCTTCCACCGCCTTTCCTCCCTTTCGCGCTTCTCAGTAGCGGTTTGAACGGCCGAGGAGCTTTCCAGCGGTGCCGGGAGAGCCTGCCCCACCTCTCCCGTTGCCCCAGGTCGGCTTCCCTCCCCCGACTCGACCGCCATCGCTAGTCGGTGGCTTCCCTTCTCTGACAGCCGCCGGGAAGTGGGGGCTGAATAAAAGGGATGTGGTAGCAAAACGGCGTGTTGCAGGCGTGGATCGTTTTCCCTTGCTGCGAGTTCTTCTGCCGTTTGGACCTCTTTGTCTTAGCTGATGATGGGGAACGCAGGTGAGAGGCGAAGCCAGCCTTTGTTGGCTGTAACAGTTACGACGTGTGCGTCTCAGCCCGATAATGCTGCTGCTGGGCTCGAAGATAGCTCAGACCCTTTCAGGTCTACTCAAATGGGATGCCGTTCTTCAGCAAAACTTTTGGCAGCAGAACATGCATGACCAGAACTGCAGCAGTCATAAGGGAATTGAAACTGAAACGTTAAACACAACTAAAACTTGAAGTTAATGGATCTCTCTTTGTTTCTGTGAAATTAACAGTGTTTATTGAATGTGTGATGTTACTTGACAATAGCATGCCTACCTAAGACAGTAATACCAACTACTCGGCAGTCAGGGACTTCGTTATAGGACTTAAACACACGAGCTGTATGTTTAAAGCTTGCACCTTGCTTAAGCATGGAATAGATTTGCTCAAAGCCATCTACGGTGTCGAACTGGTTGTGAGGTATCCAGCTGTCATTCTGTTTTCCCAATGTAAATCAGATAGATTTATTGACTTTATATCAGCCACTTTATAAAATAGATCTAAAATACCTGAATTGGGTGGAAGAGACTTTGCACTGGTAAGCTATATTAGGTACTTTCCTTTTTTGTAGCTGACAGGAGTCCATTACTTTATGAAGACATTTAATCTCCTTTACATTAAAAATCATGCAAGCAAGCTGGTGGGTTTTTTTGTTTTGGTTTGGTTTTTTTGTCTTAGTTTAGTTCTGCAACAGAAAGTGCAAGGCAGAGGTGTGGCATTTTTCTATGTAAAATTAATAAAGTATTTTTTTTTCTGTTTAACTTTATGAAATGCATTTAAGTGGCTTTTTCTTAATTATCATCCTTCTAAACAACTTTCTGCTAGTTAACTTTTTATAAGCGTGTACAGTAGATGCTGACACTTAAGACAGTATTGACATGCATTTGACTTCAATAGTCTGCCCATCAGTATTAATATCCATTCAGTGATGTATGCAGTATGTTCATAAAAAACCTTGAATTAGTATGATATTTCTTAGCATGCCAAAACAAAGTCCTTTACAGACTTCAGGAAAATATATAGCAAAATGTTTAGCAAGCTGTATCTTGGGGGTTTTTTGTTTTGTTTTTGGTCACGGTTGTTAGAAGAAATAATTGTCTTTACTGACATGGTAATTCTGTAGATGGTATTTTGTGCAATTACTCTTAAAATAATTTAAATAAAATTTTTTTATTCATTTGAAGTTAGTTTATTGTAGACCATATTTCTGGAGATGTCTCAAATGTGGCCTTAGAGCTGGTAGTTTTGCTGCTGGTAGCTTGCTTCCATGGTTTTTTGAATTGTGCCTTGAAACAATCTTGTTTCTTGAGATATTTTTGGTTAAGTGCTATGTGGCCTTTAAGTTTGTTCACACAAACTTTTTTGGGGTTTTTTTGTAGCCTACTGGCATATGCAGTCTTTACTTTTTCTTCTTTGAATAATATTCACAAGCAATTTTGAATTTTGCACCTCCATTTTTCTTTGTAGGAAACAAATCCAGTTAAGATTTCTGTAACTCTCTGTTAATTGATTTATGCTTTTTTTTCCTTCCAGTTTGCCTGTTGCTTTTCTTAAATGACCTTTTTACATATTCAACAAGGAGAAGAAAAATGCTTTTTTAAGTAGTTTCTGCTGCTTATTTTTCTCAACTGTTTTCTTATCTCTTCTCTGCCCTTTTATTGTTTGTGCTTGTGTCTTTCTTCAGTTCTCATTTATTTCTACTTCTGTGCATCAAGTTAATTCTTTCTTTTCTAGAGTATGTAGAACTAGAAACTGCTTATAATCCTTAATTTAGCTTTGAATGTTTTCTGTGTCCCACATCCTCTTTGCCGTTCCTCTGTTGTTTTAGGAATCATTTCCTACCGTCCTTGTGTTCTGAGCAATTGAAGTGTCTTAATTTGTCCTCTTTCTAGGTGGATTTTGGTACTAATTACAAAATATTTCTCAGTAAATTTTACACATTTAGGTGGCCTCTCGCACTTCTTTTAGTGGTGTTCGTGTGACTCAGTCATATGAGAATTCCTTCTCATTCTCCACATAAATACTGTGTAAGTTATTTCTGTATCCTAGTACAGGATCTATTAAGAAAATTGAAGACACTGTTTGCTGCTGATAGAACTCAGAGGGCACCCTCAGACTGCCAACTTTTCATCACTATTTTTTGGCTTTTTTGCCATTCCCAAATAGGTGTTCTATTTTTTCCCCAAGTCAGTATTTCAGTTCCATTTTTAGAACTGTATTACCGAAGTGCAAAAAAAAAAAAAAGTCCAGGCTGGGAACACTATATAAACAGTATTTGTTCAATAATACTGTAATACCCAACCTTCTGATGTGTTTTATACAAATGCTTTGTGATCCGTACTTGTAAGGGATCAAGGGAACAAGGTGGTATTGAAGTGCCTCAACCTAACACATTAAAACTATAATAAAAGGAGGCAAGGGGAAGAAAAGAAGTTTGATTAGTTATGGCCTTTTGTATGTTAAGGGCATGCAGATGCTGTCACAAAAATGAAATGCCTATGCTATGAAAGTGGGCATGAGTTTTAGAATAAATTTAAAAAAACCAACCAAACAGCATTTCTGCCTAGAGATGTGTAAAACTGAATTGCCTTTATCTCTTTCAGGTCCTTAATTCTTGGAATCTGTTTTGGATTTTTAGAAGTCATCGATCTAGTTATATACAAACCTTAGTGTCAGTTTTGTAGCAAAGTTCTTCCAATACTGACATTATAAAAACAAGTTGTGGGCTTTATTTGCACTTGGTAGTGTTGATTCTAGTAGAGACATCATGGTGAAATTGATCTAGGAACTAATGAAATTCACAATGAGATTTTTAAATTTTTTACTTTTAAATTTTAGATTTTTACTTTTAAATTTTTTACTTTTGCTCAGTCTTCAGTTAATGCTATTTTGGGACTTTAAATGGGGTGGTGTACAATTTTAACAGACTGTTCTGTTGGATGTTTCCATCTGAAAGAGCTGTTTCGTTAGCCTCTGTTGATTGGCTCGCAGATGAGCATTACATTTATTTCTTTTTTTGCTGTTTGGAATAAGTATCATGTTTGATATTTCAACGCTAAACCAATTTTTTTTGCCAAGGAGGAAGGTTTCTTGATCTGAGATAACAGGTAGCCTGAGCATTTGAATATGTATAACTGTATGTTCTGTTAGACTAAAAGTTAGGATGGTAATTTGCCCATTAAGAGGTTGACAGCAATGGAAAGTTAATGTATGGTCCTGGCTACTGGGATGAGGACAAGAATCCAGTGGATGCTGTATCAAAGCATCTGGTTTGAGAGAAACTGGCGTTGTGGTCTTAAACTTCAAATGCTCTGCAGAGCTTTTGTGACCTTTCCCTGTCAGGGAAGATCAGCGGAACAGAAATTTAAGTCACTTCAGCTTGTTCAGTTTATTCAATGTATCCTATGTTGTGTTGGCAAAAAGCCAATTTTAGGTGATGGAAACTCCAGCTTGTACCAAGCAACCAGGAAAACCCCATGACAAGCTCAACTCAAGAATGTCTTCCTTCCCTCTTGGCTTTTTTTTTATTTTTGGGCCAGTGATCTTTCCTGGGATTTCAGGCAGATGCAAAAAGACATTTGTATCTGCGTTTGTAAAAAGGGTTGTAACCAGAGCATAGCTTCAGTGCTGGCTATGCTAGCTGTGGAGAGCTTGGTTTTTCTCCCAAATGTTTTGCAAACTTCCTGGTTTGTTTTTTTGTTTGTTTTTGGTATCTAACACTCACTGTATCTGGTTTTGGGCATCACTGTTTTCCTTTCTGCCATCCATTCCTCCTGTCAAATCATGCCCTGACTGTTCTGGTGTCTGTTTCAGAGAAGCAGCAAAGTGAGGCTGACGTTAATTAGCTGGTTACATTTACCAGACATAGCATAAATTTTGCTGCTGAAGTTATATAATGCAAACAACATTTGGCATTGTGCTGTTCTTTTCTCTGATGGGCCCTCTCAGTTTCTGAACAGCTACATTTTTTTAGGTTCTGAAGGCTTTTATAATTGTGGAAGGATGGCATTTTCACTGCGTCTATGTGCAGACTTCATATGAATTAAAATAAAATTACAGGTCTGATAACTGTGATCTCCTCATCCTGCCTTTAATCTCTGCAGATTTTTAATATGAAAGCAATATTAAGCATCTTTTAAATGAAGATACTGATTTTATTGTTTGCAAATGCCCAGTTATTTTGGAAGAGTGCAGAGAATACACAGTTGTAGAAGGATGTGAATGAAGTGGTATTTCTTCCCCCCCACCCCCCGCCCCAGTTTTGTATGCTTGCTGCCAGGGTCCTGTTCATCTTGTGATTGGCAATTGGTTTTCTTGGAAAACCTGTATTTTAGCTAGAACGGATGGATCCTATATCTTGCCCACAGGGGACAGTGCAAAGGAAACATGTTTACAGGAAAATGAAGGGGGAGAGTTTTAAAACTGAAAGCCCTGGCGAATGTGTTTCAGAATCTGGAGAGAAAATGACTTTGTAGTTCTTGGGAGAGATTTATTCGTATAGTAGCCAGAAGGTTGACAGGCTTTCTCTTANTTAGGGCTATGTAATACGTTGGTATCATATTGCAAAGCTCTATGTTCAGAACTTTTTAAATTTGAAGATACAAATTGGCTTTGATTTGATTCATTTTACTGAAACAGTAATGAATATAGCAGTATAAGCAATACTATGTAAGGTCAGTCTATATGGGTTTGGAATGTGGATCTTCAAATACCACAGTCCCATGATCTAACTTAGAGAAGTTCTGTACTCGTCGTTTCTAATTACATGAGGTATTTTTTTCTTAAGTGAATTATTGGAGGACTTTGGGAATTGATGTATTGAGAAAGAATACATCTGCAAATCTTTTATCTATTTGCTGTTGTTTGGCATGTATCTACATTTAGATATGGTGTAAATACAGGATTCCTGAAGAATTTTGACTGAGCTGTGCAAATTCTGGCTTTTCTTACTACTTGTATGTAAGCTGTCTTTTGTGGAGGGAGTTCCCGTGGCTTCCAGTTTCTTCCTGACTGATTCAGGAAAGCGCTTTGTTCAAGCGAATGGGGAATGGCCTTCAGGAAC
>VYZW01051378.1:356-17588 GCA_013401315.1 Balaeniceps rex
TGGAGGCCAGTTACACCACTCTGAATTTTTCTCCTTGGCTGGGTTATAGTGTCAGAGGAACAGTGTGTTTACCAGCAGTATAAGCTATATTTACACTGTAAAAAGCACAAAGGAAAAAGTGGGAAAACATAGAGGTGATCAGGAGGAAAATGGTGGCTAAAGTGAGATTGCTTTGTAGTCTTGCACAAGATTGAGTCTCTCTAAAGAACAAGGGATCTGGGGAGTATATGGCGAGGCTCTGCCTCAAGTACGCACGTACAGAGGTGTGTACGTGTATGTTGTATATTTACGTGTTGTATTTTCTAGGATCAAATGTGGGTTCATCTACATTAGCACTGCAGTTTGGGTATGGAGTGAAGTATTGAAGAGAATCTTCAATTATCCCCACTTAACTGTGCTTTGGTTCATGTTGTGCTTGGATGATGTGTACTGGATTCCTAAACCAGTGGTTGCACTCCAGCGACTTTGGTCATGAGAGCAGNTATGGGTCCCAAAATGGGATCCTGTAGAACCCTAGCATTAATGAATGTTGCATTAAAGATAAAGAGGCTTAACTGCAACAAGCTGGCTCCCGTGAAAGAAATATGATTCATGCCATGCTAGATAATCCAGAAGAGATAGTTAATCTCTGCTGCAGAAACTGATGTTCATTGATAACAAATGCTGCAAACAAATCCTAAAATAGGAGATTAACATGGTCTTTTTTAGTAAATATGTGAAGAGAGCTCTGCTGGATACTTCTATTAAGCATCTGGGGTGAATGACAATTGAAGCTGGTACTGAAATTTCTTGCATATGTTACTTATTAGGGGATGTTCTTCCACCTGAACTACAGCCACATCTTGAATGTGTGGATGTTAAAATAGGGTACACAAAAACTAAATTTTTATCTTTTTAAATTCAAACACATAAGCCTAATGCTAAAAAAAAAATCCCCAACAAAGAAGGAGGTGCAGATGAAACAACAATGCTAGGAAGGATATAGTCTAGGAAAAGTAGTGAGCAGAAAACAAGTTAGAGGAAGCTGAAGAGAGCAGACATAATGTAGCAGTCAGTAGTCACAAGATTTGCAGATGAAGTTTAAGTCTTACAGTAATGCATGTATACTTCAGAAGCATTTGCTAATAAAACTATGCAAGCTTTGCCAGAATCCGTAGGTAAAATTAGACTTTCACATTCAGGTGGGGAAAGACATGTACGCAAAAAAAAATTAATAAAAGAATCTGGTTGATATCCTTTTAATTATCTTAGCGTGTTTTTCCCCTTCTGTGTAGGTAAATGGAGTTCAGCTATATGGAAAATCACGCCGTGAGGCAATCACTTTTCTAAAAGAAGTGCCACCCCCATTTACACTGGTTTGCTGTCGGCGACTTTTTGATGATGGCAGTGAGTCTCTTGTGGATGAACCGACCATGGGAGTTTCCCCTCCAGAACAAAAGGTAGACTTCTCATGTCATTCAGTTGCGTAAAAGGGCAGTAACTTTTTGAAAAAGTGCATATATTTCTGAGAAGGTGATTTAGCTTTCTAAAGACAGTGTTTCTGTTTCTTGATGCAGACCACTTTTCAGTCTTATATATTTTAGGAAATGATATTTATTTATATGAGGCAGTTTTGTGTTAAATTGTCATATAAAGCTGCCTTTGCCATTCACTTTGGACTCGTAAGGGACAGCTGGTGTTTCAGTGAAAGATAGTTCATGTTTGTAACACTGGTACTTTTACTACAGTTTACACAGGTTGGTCATGAGAAACTTCATTGTACTATAAATACAAGGTAGGTAAATCACAGAGCTAGCATGCTGACTGTGTACATCCCATTCATCATTCTTACCCTTAATAGGTGAGCGAGAGCTCTGAATTATACCAAATCACATCCTTGCCACCATTAGCTGATTACTTCCATGTTCTGAGTAGGTTTTTATAGAACTGGAAAAAAATGAAAGAGTGTTTCTGTCCATTGCAGAAGCTTTAAAGTCTCAAACTAAAGCTTGACACTTGTAATGGTTGTTCCTATTTATAAAAAGTATTTATACCTTGACTTCTCATCTTTTCTGATATTTTCTGATCTAATTTCCTCTAAGGTGGAGAGTTACACAAGAAATACGGATGTTTCATGGAAGAATAAGGTGTACAGTATTAACGCCTTTTTGTAAAAGGCCCTTTCTGTTGCAGTAGAACTTGTTCCACTGTGGTTTTTGATGTTGCGTTTTACTGAACGTTTTCCATGTGCATCCTGTCGATTGTACATCTTAGCCATAAGATGATATTGAGTGAACAGAGGTTGCCTTCTCCTTAGAGCAATCTCACAATATTTCTGCTTTCTTTTGTCAAGAGTGTGTGGAAGAAAAATGTCTTCCTTTTGCCTTGTGGCAGTGCTCTGTGTACTAGGCATATTTGTCCAAAGAAATAAAGTTAAATCAGTGTGAAGTTAATGATACAAGATTTTAGCGTTTTTCTTGGGACATCATACATTGATATTTTGTAAAGATTGTATTGATAAAATAGCAGTAATGTTAAAACACGCATTTTAAGTTAGACAACAAAAGATGCCTTTTTGGAAGATGTATTTATGAAGCTGTCCTTACCCGACAAAATTGGGTAACTATACCTCTTTGGTTTATACCTTAGCACAAAAATTGTGAAAGAAACTGCTTTTTCAAATTAGATACTATTTGTATAGTTACAATATAAGAATTTTTTGTTTGCATATTTAATGCCACAAGTATCAGATGTTCCTGATGGTCTGGTCTTTCTGTTAGCTGTCTGTGGTTAAATCTTTTATGCTAAGATCTTTATTTTTCCTTTATGCATCTAATGGGACAGCTGAAGTTCATCAACATGTAACAGGTTAGTAATATTATAACAACTAATTTGACTAATACATGGGTATTTATATGCCAGGTTGGGCTTCGATGCTCAAAACACGTAGGCATAGTCCCAGGGGAGTATCCAAGGCAGCAAGCTGGAGAAAACTGGATGCATAATGTTCACTGACGTTGTAATTTCATAAAAGGTCATATTTTAGGGCATGTATGAGCCATTAATAATCAAAATATTGAAGGAATAGTGTTTGTAAAGAACTGAAAGAATAGTATTTGAACTAGAGCTTTTATTTTCCAGGTGAAACCCGAGGAAGACATTAATCCTGAGGAAGAAGAAGGGGAATTAGCATTATGGTCTCCTGATGTGAAGGTTATTGAACTGGAGAAAGACAGAAATGGTTTAGGATTCAGCATTTTGGACTATCAGGTATGCTCTTCTGTATAACTAAATACTAAAAATCCCTTTGATCTTTTGTCTTGAATGGTGCCTTAAAATATTTTGTGATGTTGATTAGTGCGTAATCGACTTGGCACTTGGGCCTAGAAACTATGTAGGGAAAAGTAATTTATTTTGAGGCCAACTCTGCAAAGTATAGCGTAGAGCTTGTTCTAAACCAGTCTGATTATCGGATGTGATAAAGTGCAAAATCTTTAATCAACTCCACCTCATAACTCTGAGTTTAATGGCTAAATGTTGGGGGTAGGTTGGTTTTTGTTTTATTTTGTTTAACTTCAATGACTTCTCAACTATGAAAGTGGCAAGCAAATTTTCTTAGGTATTGCAACATCATTTCCTATGTACCAAATTTAATGAGTTTTTTGCTTTTACTCCCCTCACTGCCCCAAATCACCTATCATTTATAAATGGAGTATAGACCTGTGCTGGTCTGTAATCTGTGGTCCCACTCAAGTCATGGAAAGATTCACTCAGGCATTGAATCGAGCCATGAAAAGTAGAGTTTGCAGAGGTAGCTTTACCGGGACTGTCCTTCACATTCAAACGGGAACATCAGGGCTGACAGGTTAATTGGTGTTGCAAACTCAAGTTTCTGTAAACACAAATCTACTTTAATACATTTAATTAATTTATTAGTATAAGAATAGAGAATGAAGAACCTAATTAATAATTTTTCAGTAACGCTTCTCTGCTTAAACTATTAAACCAGTATGCCAGAGATACGGGTAGAATTTTTGGGGTGGGGGGGACAGGAGGGAAGTTGACTTTCAGAAGTCACTCATAGCTTAAAACTTGATTTCTCCAAGAAGAACGGTTTTGAGATAGATTATATACTTAATTGTTAAACTCCTTAGAAATCAACAGACAAGTCTTTAATTGGGGGAAAATTCTACTAAAATTAATGAATCCTTCTTTCAAAAATACTGGCTTCAGAGAAACTCTCAAAATCTGTAGTCAGAATGAAATGTTCTTCATGTTTCTAGTCAACGTGATATATTTTTAAACCTCTAGCCATCATATTTATAAGGAAATAAAATAGCTGGATCACTTTTCATAATAACATACACAGCACATCTGAATACTGCCTAAACATTGTAGTTTAATAAAATGTGTTCAACTGTTGTGCATAAATGTCAAGTGATATAAAATTCACTTTTTGATACAATAAGGCATGAATTGGGAATGAATTAGAATAAAAAATATTTGAAGTATTATGCAAAACCATTAATTCTATATTTTACCAGTGTGATTTAAGATTACTGAAAATAGATCCTGTTAGTCATTTTCGCTGACACATGTTGTGTTGCAGTGCCAGCTTTACTGTAGAGTTGCTAGGAGTCTTTACAGAGCAGTAAGACACAGATTTGCTTTTAAGTTCTCATATAATCAGAATTAATGAAGGCTTTAATAACAGGCTTTTTATTTACTTATTCGCAGATGCAAATACATGAGCAATGTTGTGGTACTTCCAGCTAAATTTAAATACATTCTAATCAATTCTAAATGAGTGGTAAACCACTTAATCTCAGATCTTTATAATTTCAGGATATTTATGTATAAAGTATGCTCTTTTGTTTGGGATTTGCCTCTTAGATCTTTTACACTTTTCATCATCTGCAGATTAATTTTTATATAGAGATATCTGTGACTGTGTGTGTGTTTATGTAAATACATCCATCACATTCTTGAGTGCAGGGCAAAGAAGATAAATAATTGTCCATGCTAGATTGGAGGCGGGGAAAAGTATGTGGTTCCTGGGAGACTATTCAGAATTCTTAAAGCAGATTTGCTGAGAAGCACAAAATTACAGTGAAGTGTTTAATTGTGGCTTAAAGGACCTGGAGACCTAACTCTGCTTTTTGCAATTTTACCCTTCTTTGAAAATTATTATTTTTTTTTATTTTTTTTTTTTTTAGGCACATACTCTCTGTTTCGCAAGAAAAGATTCAAGTCTTATGGTTGGTTTTTTTTGTTTTGTTTTTTTGTTTGTTTGTTTTTGTTTTGTTTTAGATTTTTTTTTTTTTAAATGAAGATGGCTATTCACATGGCCTACCTTCATGGATCAGTGCATCATGTGCATCAGTTGAGATACCAACCTTTCTAGGCTCCCATTAGTGTTGATAGAGATAGGGTGGGGAGGAAAATACTTTTTAAGAGGTGATTCTGAGCAGAAGGCCTATTCGTGGTGCTCCTAATTACACACATAAGGACTGACTCTTATCTGTTACAGAATTTTAAAGAAACTTTGGTGTTACATACCCAACTTGGAGGTGATGTGACTGTATTCTGGGTTTTTAAGATCAAATTATTTCTGTAGCTGTTGGTAGAAATGGCACTTCAGAAATATTGGTAGGACTTCAGAAAGATCAGTAGTAATAGTGAAGTAACATTACAGGAAAAAAACGATGATGCACTATTATTCCATCTTATTTTCCCCCACATCAAGGTATGATAAATGCTACTGCAGTACCAGTGTATACCAGCCCATTTCAGTTGCTTTGTGTGAGAGACTGGTGATTGTTATCTGCAGTATTTAAGAACCCCTGAAATCCTGCTCATGCAGACATGTTCATTTATGACAGTGAGCAATGCCAGATGCGCTGCAGAAGTGGAAGAATGCTAAGCAATTAGAGACCAGGCTACTTACAGTGCTGCGGAAGTGTCTTCCTACTGCTTTCCATTCATGTTTGGTATTTCTTTTGAAGCGCAAGGCTTTTTACCTTTCCAATTTAATTTTGATTATAGAATTCGATGTGGTGCTGAATACTCTCGTGGTATGTAATTTATAGTATTTGTCATTTTATTTTCTCAAAACTGACTACATACTTGGCATAAAGGATATTGTGCCTCAGTTGTCTAAAAAGCTGTGCTTCCCAAGTCACGCTCTGAAAAACAGTATTAATAAAAACTCTTTGTGAGGTAGAATAGGAATCTGAGTACATAGAAAACTGAATGCTGAGATCGAGAAATTATTACTCTGGTATATTAATTTTTAATGGGCTGTCTTTCTAATAATGTTTCATCTATCAAATAAATGATAAGCATATCCCAAGTGACTTGCAGGATATTCCCAGAAATGTACAAGCATAATTCCAATGCCTATATATTTTAATGAACTAATTACAAATTAATTATACCAATTATGCATAATCAATAGTATTTCTACTTTGTCCTATGTTTTCTTTTGTCTGTCTTTAGGGATTTAAATGCTTAAAACAGAGCCGCCGTCTTTTTTTGATAAGGTCCTCTTGGAAGGCCTGTACACATGTTCCTAAAACTTTGGGATACTGTTAGAGTAGACTTACCCTCTTTGCTCTAACAGGACTGTATTTATATAGGATACTGTTCAGCTTCCCATGATCACTATGTATAAAAAAAAAATCTTTTTTTCCCCTTTGCTGAATGTCCTAATTTGTAATTAGGTGGTAGAAAATCTAAAATCTTTGAGACTGCTGCTCTGCTAGTGAGGTCAGTACTTGTTGAGAGGGGAGGTGGATGCAGAGGCTGATCCTGTGTATTCTTGAAATGATCAGTTTCACTGGATTTTTTTTTCTCCCAGTGTGATGGCTTATTTAAATAAGAAACATTGAAGAGGTCTTAAAATGAAATCTGTGTATTTTTTTATTGTCACCACTGTGTTGGGATCTTGTCAAAGCTCTTAGGCTAGGCATTGCTGTTTCTTGATAATGCTTAGATGAAAAGCCTGCAGAAGGAGAGGCAGCAGCAGCCATGCCGATAGGCTCTGTGCGCGGTGTGCTTTCTTCAGCTGATAACATGTCGTGCTCAGCAGGGACCTGAGGAGCAGCACTGCATTGCTGATGATTCCGTCTTGAACAGGGACCGTGCCCCCCTTTTGGCTGTTAAAAAGGTGTGCTGTTCGGTCTTCTGGCCAACTTCTCCGTGAAGTAATATACTCTACCTCCCTTAATTTCCTTGTAATTTCACTTGGAGAAGTTGCTCTCTTTTTCACCTCTTAACTAACTTTTATGTAGTGTTGCTGGCACAGTTAGCGGCAAGTATGTTTTGATGGTGAATGAGGGACCCAGTACACTGTTTGTAGAGTGTTTTGGGATCATCTGTGATGCAAGGGGCTATGATAAGTGTATTTATTGTTCTCTGTCAATAGATGTGAAAGTATCTAGCTTAACAGTAACTTTTTGTCTAGCCTGAAGCTAAACCTCCTAGCCAGCAAGTCAAGAGCTAAGCCATTGTTATTGAGACCAATCCTTTGTCTTAGAAAGAAATTAAAATGGAAGAGGGCATGATATGTCATCAGGTTAAAATAGAGAAGAAATGCTGTGTAAAAATGAGAGTGATCCCAGGGTGTTAGAGCAAGAGGAAAGAAAAATCACACAAGATGAAGAGTTCTAGAGAAAAAGAAGAGATCAGAATAGTATAAAAGGTACTTTGAGTGGCCCTGAAACAGTGTTCACCAAAGACCTGATACATGCAGACCAACAGATTCTGTCAGTAATGTTTTACAGAAATATTGGAAAAACCACAGTTAGCTGAATTGCAGATTTCTTGAGGCAATATTGACCAGAAGGTAACTTGAATGGTCTGACGAGCTTTTATCAAATTAAAGAAAAAGCTGAATGGACTTTATGTGGAGCTTAATTTACTGTGCTTTGAAGTCAGAGTATTTTAAAGCAGCTGTTTTAAAGTGCGTGAATCTGGAGGGGGCAAGGGTTGGAATAGAGAGGGTTGACATTTTACATAGCTCTTAGGCATGCCTGTGAGATGCTGTTTCTCTCTGTGCTTGAAAGGTAAGTCCTGAGTGCCTGGCTGCTTTTGCACAGTACCCAGCTGCCCTATAGACCTGTCAGGCTGTAGGAGCTCACAGGCTCACCGTCTCCAAGTGGTTCATCCTGACATGGGTGTAAATATCTACCCATCCATGGAAGCAGTAACAGGCATATCGGCACTGTAAGAGCTTCATGTTACCCAGACCTGAAACAGCATGAAGTATGCTTGCCTTCATCTGCCTGGGTCAGTGCATAAGGGGTTCTTACTGTAGTCTAGCAATAGCGACTCCACAGCTGCCTTATTCCTGGACTTATCTTCATTATTATTAGCAGTTTTTTCTTATTGTTGAAGTGTTTTTTTGCTGCACATTCAGCAGGTTATGTTTTGTCCTTCTCCCAGGGAGCACGGGAAACAATTGTTTTCTTTTTTATAACAAAATCACTGCATAGTCATTCACGGCAGGAAGTGAAGCAATTTAAAGTGTCTCCAAATATCTTTCCTCTTTTCTTTATGCCCCAAACAAACAGGCTCCAGATGTAGAGTTACAAAAAAGCAAACTGACTACTTATTTGTAGAAGGTGGTATTCAACTAGATTATATTTTTTCTTTTTGGACTGTTCAACAGTGAGATGTGGGCTGGAATGCTGTGACATGTTGCTGGCTAAATGTTTGCCCTCTTGTGATAATTTGAGCTTTGTCTGTCTATGATAAGTTTGTTATGAACAAAGAAGCATATTCACATCCTTGTTAAGCACATTTTCACCTGATCATGTGATGGAAACCTGTGGCTTACTGGCAAAAGCTGCACAGCTGTATTAAAAAGCAGTTTTACAATGGCTATCAGCTTGGTACTGGGAAAACTGATAAAGGCAGCTTTTCTCCCATCTCTACAACCCATCCACATTCATTAACATCAAAGTTCTGTAAGTCGCAGTACCAACTGTGTTGGTACTCATCTCATGGAGGATTTGCTTCTCTCCCCCTATGGGAAAGTTCTGCATCCTTTAAATCATATTAAGCTGTTTCATTTGTAAAATAATTCTTAATAGTGTGTCATGAATTGAATTCAATGTAGCTTTTTGAAAAATTCTCTTGGAGTTCAGCTTAATACTACTTTTCAGGACCGAAGAGCTGGTGAATGCAATTGAGCACATTCCTGGTAAAGTTTCTAGGGTGTTCATGATTAGTGGTTTCCAAAACCTCAGTGCAGCAGTACTAAAAGAATTGGGAGACCAGAAACCACTTTAATAAGAAATCAAAGAGACTGTGTATCTCAGCATGAGATACAGACAGATACACAGGAATAGCTTGCTGAGGTAGAGAAGCTGAGAACTTGGATGCAGGAAGTCACGTTAGGGCTTGGGTTGCCCTGACGCTGGGTTTGGGGGGGGTCATCAGTCTGACTAAGTGAGAAGTTAGGAAGGAATCTCATGTACAGAGCAGAGTGGCATATCCTGGGGGCAGCCCTCCTGTCTCTTGTGAGCTGCGACAGCCGGTGCTCTGGACAATACCTGAGTTTGCAGAGAAACTGGAGCATTACTGCGAACATCTGTTTTTCTTTGGTTTGTCGCATATCCTTGAAATAAATGCTAAGCAGTATTATTATTAACCTTTAGAAATGTTTTCCCTGTTCCCCCCAAATTCTACAATCTGGTTGTTCTTTTTCATTTCCTGCTAGGAAGAATAGCTTTTAATAAAAACAAAAAACCCCAAACCAAAGAAATTAATTATTATTCCACAGATGTCTTCTGCCTGCAAGAGAAGGCGAGAATTTAAAGGGACAAAACTGTAGCTAGATTTTCTGTTAAACAGTTGGCAAATCTCAGCAAGGGTAAGATAATGTAGGTGAGACTAGAGGAAACTGTGCAACTGAGTGCTGCTTATCTAAAAGCTGCGCTAGTCTTTCAGGGAGCGTGTGGAGATGGTGGAGCAATGGGTGTGTAAAAGCTCAACCCAGACAGCTCCGAATCTGTTCTGAATTGATGAGATTTGAAGTATATGTTGGTGCTGATGGATAAGCATGAAGAATTCTGAAAACTCATGGAATATATGAGGTACTCTGTTTTCTTAATACCTCACCCTTCTGGAAGACGCTGCTCCCCAAATCCAAATAATACTGTTGCACTTTGTCTGTTCTCACTGTGTTTTGCAGTAGCCTTAAAAATCTCTGCAACCTTTTGGCCTACCCTTTTGTCTTTTCCACCATCCATACTGTTGCAAGTCTTCTTTGGGCCAAGTCACTGTTTGCAGATCCTTGTTGCCAAAAAATGGCCTGTCTCCCCACTCTTCTTCTGCATCTTTTTCTGTAGCAAATCTTCCATAATTCATGTGTTTGCTGTTTATGATGCAAGCTCTCCATGTAGAGGAGAGCTCTGGTTTGTGTGAAAACACATACTGCGCTTCCACAGACTGTTAACAGTGTTGAGGCCAGCGCACCTAACTGGTGGAAGTGCCTGCTGGGCTGTTTTGGTGGATTTTTAGTTCAGGGATTATTTGAATGTGAAAGCTGATCAAACCCAGAATGTGTGTTAAGACCACTGAGTGTAGGTTATGTAGGTGATAACGTTTATACTTCTTCCCTTGGCTCGTCGGTATTTTTTTCTTTATTCCCACACATCTCTATCCCTTCTTTATCTCATCACACAGTGGCTTTCCTCCATTTCCTTATGAGTTCAGGGTTTTTTTTCTTATCTCTGTGGCTTTTCCCTGTAGTCAGCATTCAGTGTGTTTTTTCTGGAGCTGGAAAGTCTGAAAGTATAAGATATTAAGAGAGTCTAATGAATGTAATCCCTGTGACTTTAGCTCTGTTGAGAGCAAATATGAAAGGCGGATGAAACCTTAGGTTGATTGAGAAGTTTGATAAATTAAAAGATAGTGACATGCATCTGAGTCCACTGCACAGTGACACTTTCAAAACTACCATAGTCAGTGCCTATCTTTGATCTTTTTATTTGAGAGTAGCAGTAGTGTGTAAGATCTTTTTCTTTTGATCATTCCCTGGAGGCACTTTTGTCCCAACAACCTGCTGCATATCCCTCTTCCGCAGCAGATGAACATTGACTGCATAGTGCCTGCCAAGCTCTGCCAGACCTACGCGGGTTTGAATAATTGCTGGCCACCTTGGTCATTCTTGCTGTAGAAGACTGATACGATTTCAGATCGCAGATGATGAAAGCCCGGTGTGGGAAACCCATTGTGCCACCTACTCTTATTTTGCTGTTCTCTCTCCTCCTTTGGGTGTGGCTCTGTATGTTTTGTTTATGTTTTTTCTTTCTCTGTGAATTCCTGTTTCTTTGCTGACATTTCCCACAACAGAAGTTTTGATTAATGTTGGCTGCACACTAGAGCTTCTGAAATTCATTGCTTTATTCCCTCACTGCAGATCAATAAATACTTATGTTTTATTTCCAGTGCTTTGCCTTACATCACAGAAAAGTTCAGCGTTCCTCCTTGAATACTGTTCTGTATTTAAGTTTGTATTACTTCAGCACATCAGCCTGTAGTTTATTTCTTTGGTACAGCCAGAGGCTGTGCATTGTGTAGTCTTCTTCCTAAGTAGTCCTGCTGAATGCAATCTAATACGAGTGGAAGAGGCAGAAGCAAGTTTAAACGCTTTGAATTTCAGTCTGATTGCCCATGCAGTGGATCTAACAAAAACTAGTTGAGCACTTTCTCAGGGATGTTTTTTCAGGCTTTTAGAGTACCTTTGGCAGCTCCTATGGCCAACTCCTGTAAATATATTGGAGTGAATGAACAGAACGTTTGGACTTTAGTCTCAGTCCTAAGTTGAGGCCACCTTAAGGAGGGAATCGGACCTCACTCACAGCTGGCTTTTCCTCTCTTCTGTCAGGAAGTACTTAGTGCCTTTGAAAAGGCTGCAGGTTGTTTATCATTCTTGACTCTTGCATCCAGTTGGCATTGTTGGTGCATATGTGGAGGGTGGGTCTGCAAAGGGAATGGGGCATGGATGAATATTTTGAGTAACTTCACAACGCTGAGCATACGGGCACATGAATTCATGTGCAGTTCTGCCTTTGTTCTACGTAATAGTAATATGAACATAAAATACATTTGGTCCTTTTAATTGTTGAAGTGTGTATGTTCCTTGTACAGTATGCTACAGTGTTGTGTTTAAGAGTCTTTCAGTCTAGTATCTTATTCACTTGCAAACTGAAGAGTTTTAAATATGGATATGTATGTTAGACCTGGAAATGGTCCCATGCAAAATGTAATGAAGCTGGGTTGCTCTGACCCCTGAGCTCTAACGTGTTTGTTTTGGCTCTCTCGCAAAAACCTGCAGTATACAAATTGGCACTTGTAAAATTGTTCAGATAAATCAAAATTGGTATAGGAAAAAAAGTTTCAAACTGTTTCTTTTGGGATCCTTTGCCATGCTATTTTTGATGTGTGTTTTCAGAGGAGTGTTTTTGTGGCAGCAGGCAGTTAGTTGCTTGAAGAAAGCTAAAATATTCTAGGAAGTCAAGCTAGCTGAATTTAGATCTTAAGTGATGCCAAAACTAATATAGCCTGTAACTAAGTGAGAGTGACTTTGCACAGTAAATGTCAGTCACCCGCAGCTTTGTCTTACATTTTCATATGAGCCTTTAAAAAACGAAAACATAAACAAAACCCCAGAAAACGTGGTAGCTGCTTACATCCAATCGAGTTACAGCTACAGTCTACTGCACAGGAGAGACTGCTCCTCGCCCTGTGTGCATAGCGAGGGCTCTGCTGGTGCTGGGGGCTGGACAGATGGGGATGGACTTGCCACAGCATGAAACGCCTCCGGTAGTGCGGGAGCTGGGCTGGCCTGGAGTGCCCTCTCTTGGCTGCTGCAGAAACCTCACATTTTTGGTAAGGATGGGGAAAGAGTCAGTCGGTTGTTATCATTTTAATTTTCCAGTGTGATGGACAGAGGTAAGCTGTATTGGCTATATTTCCAGATTTGCTTCCTAAAGACCTCTGATAGCTAACTGAGTGTGAATCTTTGGTGCCCATGGCAAGTTCGAATCCCTCACCTGAAGCCACAATAAAGTTACACGCTCCAGCAGCATTGCACGTAGGACTCTGTTAACTTGGTGCTCCTGGGACTCTTAACATTTTAGCAGAGCTCAGGTTTTTAAGAGATTTCATACTGCTCTGAATCCAGGGAACCCAGAGGCAGCAACTGCAGTGGCCTCTGCTTGACTCTTTGCACTGCTAAATGAATCCAGAACAAATGAGGCTCTGAAAATAAGAAGAAAAATTTGACACCTGGACTCCAGGAAACATTTCTGGATTTTGATGAGGGAGCAGTAGGGGGGAAGGGAAAACCTATGGTTCAACATAGTTAAATATATGGTGTGCTAAGCATGAATAAATTGTGACTATTTTGAACAAGTTCATATACTCTGTGGCTGGCTCAAGCACAAAGGAAAAGACAACAGCTACAACATACTAGTTCCTCAAAGGGTTACCTGGAGGCCAGCATCCTGGGCTGCTGCTGGTGCATGGCAGTGGTCAACTTCCATCATTTATACAAGTGGCAAACTTTTTTACGTGTGATTCTCTTTTAAAAAAAGAATTTGTGTCAGTGCTTGTGAGTTAAGAGGTTTTGTCTCCTGGTAGCCTTACTCTGCTGTCCAGTTCCTTTCCTCATTGTTCATAAATGATTCATTTGTGTAAAAGAATCCTTCAGTAAACTGAAGTTAAAAGTTCCTCTTTAAATGTACCAAGCCCAGTTCATGCCCATTTTAAGATGACCAAATTACATGGGGCTGTCCTGTGCACACTCCCTCTGCTGTAATGCAAAGTCATGTGGCTGGATAATAATTTCTTAAACTTGAAGTTCAGTCACATCTGTATTGTAGCTGAGTACCATTACAGCAACATCTTAGCTCTGGGTCTGGGGAGGGGGTTTCTTCCCAGCCTGTAAACTCCATCCAAGTAAACAAGCCTTTCACTTTAAAGTAAAGACTGAAATCCAGCCCTGACTGCTAGTGACTAAAAATCACTATTATCTGGCCTAATGAGAGCCAAGTAAAATTAATCAAGAGCCTTAGGGGGGAGGTGTGCAGTCGTAGCTAGTGCTGTTTTTTAACCTCGAATGGCTCTAGCTGGTCTGTTAACGTGGAGGTGGCCCTTAAGTCCATCAGGGCACTGTAGGAGTGAACTTGCCTTTTGCAGTTAGTATAGAAGGTAAGAATCTGGCTTTCAGCCTGCTGCTAGCACTGCTTTCTTTCAAAAACAAAACAACAAGCTACACGGTCTAGTTGCACTTACTGTTTACCAGATGTGAATGTGAATTCAGTGTTTGCTGTCTTATTTTAGCAGGTGTTGTTCTTCAGGGTGCGTTTGGGTTGAGTGTAAATCATAAGGCAGGGTTTCCAAAAAGCATTGTTGTTTTTGGTAAGAAAAGCATGGTGCAATCCACTGTTGCAATCGCCTTCATGTTAAATTATAGAGAATATGTGTTAATGATTACACCTTGAAATTCATTAGGTCTGTGTCTTCGCATGCGGCTTTTGTTGCATTCTTCATGGCAATCGCATTGCAATTCACAGTTACTGGTAACAAACAGTGTTTTACAGCACTGCTCGTGTTACTGGCTTAGCCCTGTCACTGTGTAGTTTATATTGCTCTTCCTGTACAATAGCTCCCTCTGCTTGAAAACAACAGTGTAATTATAACCCGTTTTGTATTTGCCTGATCAATGGTTTTTAATATGGGCCCCTTTTTTAAGATTGGTGCTGCTGCTATTCATGAAGCGGTTCCAATACGTGGCTTACGCTCATACATGTTGAAAAGCAGTAATGATAACCATATTGTTCTCAAAACTTTTCTGCATAGGAACTGTGTGTGTTTACAGGAACCCTATCTTCATTTTTAGCATGAAGATTAGAGCTGGTTGGAACACTTTTTCAGTGAAATTATCTCTTGCCAAAACATGATGATTTATTGAAGCCAAAATTTTTTATTGCAGTGAAAACTTAAGTTGAAACAGGATTGTTTCTCATCAGAAGTGCGGTAGTTAGGCCACTGACCTTAAATGTCTGCATAGGAGAAGCTAATAGTGAGATTCCCGTGTCCTACTTAAGTGGTTCTGATCTGGAACCCAAAAAAAGAACAGCTTTGGATCAGACAGAGCAGGGATTTGAACCTGGTTCTCTCACATTCTCAGCCAGCGCCATAATTACTGGGCCAGTCATTCACTTGCAAATTTTTGTCAGCTTATCTGCATCAGTAAGGATGAGTGCTGGTTTTGGTTTGTTCATTTTTTATCAATATAGCTAAGCCAGCAAAAGTCATAGTGTAAAAGCTGTTGTGTTAGCAAAGGTGTAGTTTTGCTGAGAGAGCATTCACCTGTTTAGGGAACCAGCATAAATCTTGCTTGCCATGGCAAGATGAGCCCATGATAGGAAAACTTGCTGGTTTAGTTCTATTAGCAAAGCCTTCCTAATGTGAACAGTGCCTTACTTGCTCAAAAATGGCTGTCTCAACATGATCCTGGTTTTGCAAAGAAGGCCAAAGGTTATTTTTATTTTGCATTGGAGCAAACCCCGAAAATTAAAAACATCTCAAAAGTCTGTGTGAAACGGAGTGTTTGTTCTGTGGTCAGCTGTCATCAGGATGGTTAGGCACATGGTTTTGTCAGCAAGGGCAGGCAAAGCTGACTCTCTACACAAAGGGCAGCAGTAACTTTACATTGTCAAACTTCAACACTCTTAAAGCAAAGCCTCTTTTTTTACATCTTGGAATCCTTTGGATTCTTCTTCTGGACTTCCTGCATTTGGGTTTGCTTTGTTTCTGAAAATTTCCAAAATGTGTGCAGAACACGGATAGCTTGCTATTTGAAACAAATTAAATCCTTCCCCCTCAGCATTGTGTGAGGCAGGTTTGAGCATAAACAGTTGGACAGCCCAAGCATATTGGCACGGGTTCAGTAGGCAGAACACCATTGCGCAGCAGAGGGAGGTGGCTGGGCTTGATTATCAAGACACGATACTCGCAAGGAAGCCTCTTCTGTACAATGCGGATACACAGTGTTTGGGAAGATTATAAAATGGCAGGAGTAAGCAGTAGAACAGAAGAGAATTATTAGTAATATGTATTTACTTGAATTCAGCTTCAGCATGGCTCTTCCTGCTGAACTCTAATTTCAGATCTTTAATTTCAGCCATTTACAGATATTACATTCATTGCCTCATATGTTTGCACATACCTTAAAAAAAAATGTTCCCTTGGAAAGCAATGTATAGTTGTATAAAAATAGAGTTAAAAAAGCACTCCTGTTTTCAAATTAACACTGAGGTGCTGAATTCACAGTGGTCTTTGTGATTTGAATTTTGCCCTTTTTTTTATCCCTCCCGTGCCCTGAATAAGATGCAAGTCCTGAGGGAAAAAAAGTACATGATTATGCATTTGAAGACCCAGTGCATGCAAGGAGCATTTCTGAACTTCATGAGCCCTTAGCAACGGGGAGAAAGGCTAATTCTAATCTTAAAAAAAAAAAAAACCAAACAAGGAAACAAAAAAATACCCCATAAATTTGCTTTGTGTATTTTTCTGCCACTATATAGTAAATTATGATCATTTCATTGGATTGAGGATGAATTTTTAAATGGCTGAATGCATGATAGAAGTGGTACATGACATTAGCAAAGGCTAGTAATACTGGGAAATAATTAAGTGAAGTGAATATCTTTGCATCAGTTTACAGCCTCTCCAATGTGTATAATATTTTCTACTTCACATTCCTCTGTATACACAACTACAGTGTTCCTTGTCTTCAGTAATAATCTTAGTTACTCTTCTGTTGCTGTCCCCTGTGTTCTCTGTTAAGGAAGCTTCATGGGTGGAAAAAATGTCTTTTATAAGTTGTCATGCAGATTTGACGAGGCAGGAACACAGCAGTGATATAGCAAATGTATACTGCTATTTCTTGAATGTTTTGGGTTTGATTTTTAATTTTAATAATATTTTAAATTAAATTTCTAATCTTGCAATGATTTCTTTTAACATCAGTTTTGTTGCTATGATGCTCTTGAATGGCATGCAGAATGGTTACTTGGTGTAACATTAGCACATAACATGCTGGATGGAGGCCTGTAGAAGAGTGCCAGTGTTGTTCTTCTATTTCCAGGTTGGCCTGGCTGTTTCTGTGTATGTAAGAAGAGGGCAGGTAGGGTATCAGTCAGCTTTAAGATCTTAAAATTTCTTAATGGATTA
>VYZW01051389.1:3634-14662 GCA_013401315.1 Balaeniceps rex
GTTTCTGTGTTCGCTTGGGACAAATCTCTATGGTTAGCATTTCTAGTTCTAGGAGATGTAGAAGACTGCTGGCCGGGGAAGACACATGCTTAAGTATCTATTTATGTGGCATATATGGCATGTTGGAAACCAGCAATGGAAATTTTAAGTTCAACTGTGAGCTATGATATTTTCAACTATTCTGTACTTTAAAATGCCGTGATTGTAAATATGTGTATTAGAACGTTTCATATTCAGACTTACACTGTATGTCATTAGCTGATACTCTTTTACGCTCAGAGCAGGCCTGAATTCTGATCAGTGAGAAGTTAGTTGACCTGCAGTCAGTCTCTCGTCTGTATACTTACACACTTTTTCTCCCAAATTCAAAATTTTACAGTTCCAGGTTTCAAAAATACCCAATCAATTCTTTGTGGCGGCCATTTTCACATGAGAGGCACTAAATGAAGCCACTGCTAGAGCTGTCTTAAAAGGGGAGAGTATTTTTTAATAACCAGTTACATCCATTTGAACCCTGTGGCTAGAAGTTCTCAGGCAGTTTAGGATGAAGTTACAGTATTACATGACAGTGCTATGTCTGACTCTCCATGTCTCGTTTGAATTCCCCGTGGACAAAAAGGACTTTTACCAGACTTGCACTGTCTTCAACATTTACTCTAGTAAGTGTTTCTAGGTATATGCAGACAGTTACCAGGCTTTTCAAACGAATTTACCTCCTGTTCGTTTAATCCTGTATGTAATTTCAATCTGGAACCTGTGTTCACATCTTTTGTGCTAAAGCATGTATTAGCTCTTGAGGGGAAACTATGACAGTCATTGTTATGTTAGAAAATAAATCATATGAATTCACTTCAGGATACGATATTGTTGGAAGAATAGAAGACAAGCTATGCAGTGTTAGAATAAGATTTTTAAGCAGCACTGGTAATTAATAAAGGCATTAAGCAAATTACTGCTTGTGAAAAACATGGAAGGGTGTAGCATCTGGAATTGTGAGAATACTGCCTACATTGAGTTGAAGTAAACGTGGTCTGATGGTCCTCTTTTTACTGTAGATGACTAACAAGAATAGGCCTTCTAATTCAGAGTGACTATGAAGTTTACTTTGGGTTGTAAGCATTTTACAGTTAAATGTGGTATCTTAAGGCTATATATAAATTGTGATTTGTCAACATCATTAACCTCTTCTGTGAGGCTAAAGCCAATTCTTAATCCAAAATCACTGCCAATCTGAAACCAGAATCCATTCAATAGACTCATACTCTTTTCTGTCAAAAATGTGGTCTTGTCAGGACAAGCAGGGGCTTCTGCAATGTCCCAGGAGTTAAACAGTATCTTGCCTTTCCCAGTGTGTGAAGGAGATTCCATGTTGCCATGGGTAAAAGCTTTGAAAACTCATTTAGCGTGTTTCCTTCTCAATGGTCCTGTTATGAATCTGGTCAGTAAGCATATAGACTCACTGAAATGGAGTTGATGATGTTTCACAGGGCACGGGCATAATTTCAGTTGTAAATAGAGTAGCTCTATTTAACTGAAGAATTCTGCTGCATGCCAGTAAGTAGAAACAAAGATCATTACATCAGAAGGAGAAATTATGGTCCTGAGAGACTGACAACATATTTCTCAATTTTGCACTATGTAATCATAGTTACTTAATGGATACAGGTTTCATGCTGTTGTAGCTACCTATAGTATTGTTTCCAGTCTTCTTTCTGTTCTTCCTACACACTGCTCTTCTGGATTGCTCTTCTATTGCTAATCCTTCCTTCCAGCTCTTTGTGCTACTGGAATGAAGTTCATATTGTGCCTTTCACTTACCTGTTTTGCAGACTTATCTCTTCTGACCAATTTACTTTTGACTTTAGAAAAGGATTAAAAATACCAGTTACTCAGAAACAATGCTGCAAGTAGGAGGTGTGCCTACAGGGAGAGGTGTATTTTTTAAGAGATGTTTGACTTCAGAAAAGAAGTATTTTATGTAATAAGCTCTTGGCCGTACCACATGCTTTTAAAATTGAGCGCGCTGTGTGATATGCAACTTACTTTAGGGTCATAGATTGCTTTGGAAGATGGTATTTTATGGTCCGTTTTAGCTCTTCTCTCTTATTCTCAGCAAAGGTTGGGAGATGTTACTGCAGGTTTCTGTGCAATTTTGATCAGAAAGGCTATCCATGGAGGTAGTTCAGCAATTTAGGATCTCAGAAACTTCCTCCCCGTTGGAATGGATGGCTTTTTTTGAGTATGTAGGAAAGTAACAAAAAATACTGGTTGTTGAAATGGTATTGTTTCATGAAAATAGAAGGGCTCCTGTTAAATTGGTTTTGTTCGTGTGTCATTTGAACTGTACTTTAAAAAAACCACTAAAGCCCACCATTCTTTATCAGTCGCTTTTATTTCCTTTTACTTTCCCATTTTGAAGTTTCTCAAACATTAAATAAATGTTTTAAAAGCTTACGAACTGAAATACTTGATGTCATTTTTTAAATAAAACTTTTTACTGGGGTCTGTTAACAATCAAACTTCTGAAAGGCATTCTTGTCAAATTGGAGTATTAAAAATTTTGCTTAAAGTTATAGACAGAAAATACTACCTCATGTAGTTTTTTTCCCAGATCTCCCTATTGCAAACTTTTGTGAAGTCAATGTAAACATACTTACACTACACTTTTTTTAAAGTTTCTGGAAAAACTGAGCAAACAACAGTTTATACTGCTATATCTCATTCAGATTCTCTTAACTCTTTCAATCACTTCAGAAAAACTCCTTTATGTTATATATCAACAGGGGACTATTTTTTTCTTTTGAGTGCAAAGACAATCTAAAATTTGAAAATCAAACCATAGCCATTAATCGGGATGCAGCCAGTGTCACCAGTGTATTTTAAATAACGTTATACATAGTAGGAAAGGTAGATAAGGTAGAAAGGTAGAATACATTTCAGCTGAGTCTTTTATAGTTTTGCAGCATCAAACGTAACTAACATTTATCTGTTTATCAATAATTGCATTACTATGACTGTAATTTAAAATGGGACTTTGAGACAATTCACTCTCAGATATGTTTTCCTTCAAGTCAGTAGAGCAGAAACTGTG
Organism: Balaeniceps rex; assembly: GCA_013401315.1. Taxonomy (NCBI): domain Eukaryota; kingdom Metazoa; phylum Chordata; class Aves; order Pelecaniformes; family Balaenicipitidae; genus Balaeniceps; species Balaeniceps rex. The sequence goes on from VYZW01051389.1 coordinate 6,726, forward strand.
ATGTCTCAAAGAGTGGTGCTTCTAATTTCCCCAGTCTTTAAGGGTGCAAAATTTGGGCTTTTCACAATTGTGATACAGTTATGCAAATGAATTACATTAATTATTTGTTTATCAATGCAACAGTGATTTTATAAATGTAAACTGAAAAAAGGCAACCCAAACCCTACCGATAGTGTCAGACATTTGGAAAAACTTTGTGTGTTTAGTAAGGTCAGCTTTCTCTTGCTTTATATTACATTTCTCATAGTACCGTCAGTTTATCACTTTTGGCAGCAATTCTTATCCTAGTCAGATGCGGTATAGGGCCCTATAGAGTTTTATGCTTCTGCCTAAGATTTCCATTATGTTTATGCTGCTTCTAGATACTTTACTGTACATCTAAGCATGGTTTTCAATTACCATCTTTATGCTGTGACACCCAGGTGCTGAGAATTTATTTCTGTTCATATGGAAGAAGCAGTCTTGGAAAATGCTTATCAGATGGTCTGTATTACAAATTTATATAACACCTACCAGCAGAAACAAGAATGTAGTCTCAAGAGCATGCAGGTATGAGACTTGCTAAAAGAAGGTTGAATGTGTTATTTTTCATCTCAGGCAATATCCCTCTGTGGAAAAGGGCTGTAGAAATTCATTGGGATTAAATAAATGTGTGCACTTCTATAGAAAATATTCTAAAAGCACATATGTTTCATTACCATGCTTTTTATTTTTGAGAGATTTAATTGATCATCTGTAATTCTGTAGCAGGACCACCACATTTAACTGTTGGTTGTTAACATCATATTAAATGCCATGGAATATTTTCATAAGAGTTGCAGTATGTATTGTAGTATGTAGTACATATATGTTAGACTCAGTTATTAATACTTGCTATTATTTTGGAAGCAATAAGAAACGGTTTATTTGTCTTACTTTTTTCAGTTAGATTTCATAGTGCAGTAGTATTTTTAAAATACCTCAGCTAATCAGAATTGACCAGCAATCTAAAAGGCACATGAGCGAATACTGAATTTAGACAACTATTTAATAAGAAAATGGAGGATGAAAAATGACTAACTGGTGTATCTTTATATATACATCTATAAATACATGCATACGTGCGTATACATATATACGTATGCATACACATTCTTTCTTGTGACTGAAGTTGAATGCTGTAGTAAACGCTGTGCAGCGAAGCTTTATGGTGCAAAGGAACCGGCTTTGTTCACAGTGTGTTCAGGAGTGATAGTATTTCTTGAAGCAACCTCTATGCTGCTAGTTTCAGTGACAAAGCCTGTGGGCTGATATCTTCTACATACATACAGCCTACAGATAGCACTTTGGGGCACTGAGTAAATAATAAACATAAATACATCATTTGGAGGGAGAAGAAGGTGACTGGAAGCAATCAGCATGGATTTACCAAGGTTATACTGATTGCCTTCTATGATAAAAACAGCTGGATGAGGCTGTGGATGAGGGAGAGCAGTAGATGTCATTTATCTTAACTTCATCAAGACTTTTTGGACAATGCCTCCAAATATTCGTGTGTCCAATTTAGAATGTTATGATCTGGATGGGTGAACAAATAAACGCATAAAAAATGGTTGGATGATCGGGCTTAGAGGGTAGTGATTAATGGGTTGTACTCTAGCAGGAGGTCAATGACAAGGGGAGCACCGCAGGGATTTCTTCTGGGACTTGTCCTGTTTAACACTTTCAGCAGCGACCTGGAGGAGGTGATGGATTGCATGTTTATGAAGTTTGCAGATGACACCAAATGGTAGGGACCAGTCTTGAGGGCAGAAATATCATCCAGAATGACCTAGACAGGCTGGAGGAGCGGGCCAACAGGAACCCTACCAAATTCAACAGGAATAAATGCAGTTTATTGTCCTGTGCTTGGGAGGGAAGACTCCCCCTGCAGTGATACAGGCTGGGGGCTGGGGAGCAGCTCTGCAGGAATAGCCCTGGGGTTCTTGGCACACAGCAAGCTGAGCATGAGCCAGCCCTGTGCCCTGGCAGTGGTGATGGCTAACGGCATCCTTGGTTGTATTAATAGGACCACAGTCAGTAGGATGAGGGAAGCGATTATCCCCCTTACATACTATTCTTTAGACCTCATCTAGAAAACTCCATCTAGTTTAGGGGCCTTCAGTATGAGAAGGGCATTGATAAACTGTAGAGGGTTCAGCAAAGGGCTACAACAATGGTCAGGGGGCTACAGCTTTTGTCCTAGAAAGGGAGGCGGAGGAAACTGGGTCTGTTAACCCCAGACAAGAGAAAGCTTTGGGAGGCAGGGGGATCTAATAACAGCCTTCCAGTGCCCACAAGGAGGTTATTGAAATGATGGAGTCCCAACAGTGAATCATAAGAGGATACAAAGACAATGAACATAAATTGAAATGAGAGGTTCAGACTGGATATAAGGAAAAACTTTTTCACCATGAGGTCAGTCGAGCAATGGAACAGGTTGCTCAGAGCAGTCGTGGAGGATTTCAAGACCCAGCTGAATGAAGTTCTGAGCAACCTGGTCTAACCTAATAGTTGTCCCCTACATTGAGAAGAAGGTGGGACTTGAGACCTCCTGAGGTCCCTTCCAAACTCAATTATTCTTTGATTCTGTAATAACTGGTTGAAATATGCACAGCTGTACACAGCTGGAGAGGGATTCTACTTTATCATTCTTTCTCTGTGCTGGGGAGATGTTGCTTCTGAAGCCTTTGGAGTTGTTGCTTAATATATGACCTTACTAAGAATGCCTTAACAAAGAGGTTAAATATGGTAGAGAATTAAAACCTGGAGCCTAGTTCACCACATTGCAAGTTCAATACAAATCCATGCCTTGGGCACAAGCTTCAGCAACTTTCTCAAGGGGGAGAAAAATTGAGCCCATCTTACCATGAGGCCAAGGAGCATCCTTTGTTCCAGTAAAGCTGCAGGGGCTGTGACCCAGTCTATTCCATCTGTTCTCAGGACACTGTAAAATGCCTGACATTGGGCCGAAGAGATAGGCTTTTTGAACAAGAGTCCCAAATTCACGTGCATGAAGGGCAGCTGACACTGTAAGGAGCACCAGCTAAGGCTGCACTTTCAGCTCTGGGTATATGCTACTATGGTGTGATACGATCTTATGAAGGTGGGTCAAAGAGCATGTCAGCTTTTAAGCCATTCCTAGTCTCTGTTTCAATACCTGAATTGCTCTCCTGATTTGTATATTTTGACTTGTGCTTCATTTTCAAAATACGCCTTTTTTAATAATGTTAAATATTTCTAAATTTAGAAAATCATATGTATCTTTTGATGGCTAGAAAAATGTAGCAAAAAATGCCCCTTTGCCAATATAGAATGGAAAATGACAGCGTGTTTGGCATGTGAAATTACTGTGATGATTCTAAAGTTTAGTGATGTGTATAGAATTTGTTTTAGTTCAGATGTAGTTTCCTTAATTTTAGGTGGGTTTTTTTCTGTATCTGTTTAGAATGAAAGGTACACAGCTCTTTGGGGGTTCAGCTTCCATCTTTTTATTTGTTCAAGTGCATTGTTAAGTGGTTTTCTGTAACTAAAAGTTGTCAGTGTGTTATTTAACTTACAGCTTATCTTTTTTACAAGAAAAATACCACCTCATATGTTTCTGGTTTGATATGCCACTTTGGAAGGCCTCTAGCGCCTGATCCAAGGCTCACAGAAACCTCTGGAATTTATTTTTTTCACTGACTTCAGTGAACACAAGCTCAGCAATCCAGAATGAAGCACCTTCAATTTTTCTTCTGTGGGAAGAAACACAAAATATTTTTTGGACATAAATCAAGATAGTCTTCCTTTTTTCTATCCAAGAAAATGAAAGTAGCAGAAAGCAAACTGGTCAGGTTACTTGGGCCAGTGTTGCCAAATTCTTAGCAGGCTTATGCCTGCATCCTCTAGGATGGGAGTGGAACCATGTCCAGATGACTCATCAGAGACTCATCACAAACTCTATAGGTGGTTGTCCAGGAAAGCATCTGATCGAGTCTTTGGCAACACCAAGAGACTGGTAAGCCCAATTTAGCATTTCTCCATGTGTCTGTGATGTGGTTAGAAAAAACAGTGATCCCACTACAAGTATCTATGTCATCTTTTCATCTGTGTGAGTCAACCATTTAGAAGAGAATGGAAAGTGTGTAGAAATTTGTGGCAGTAAAAAAGGAGTTCTTTATTTTTTCCATAGCCACAGAACTAGAGTACCTGAACATATGGGTATAGGGTCATGAGAGAATATGTGATATATTGTAACTTCCTAGGTAGTAGACGTGAAGCTGTTAATGGTACGATTTGACCGATGAATTTTTTTCATTGCTTTTACTGAATTTACAGTAAAGCTTACATTATGCCAGTTGCTTGTAGTTTGGTTTTGGTCTGATTTCCTTTGCTTAAGAGCTTTTCTGAACGAGTCAGTACAGTAACATACATAAGTTGTAAAAAGGAGCAATTTTCACCTTTTTATTGAACCTCTTTTTCTGTGTTGAACAGCAACAGTGATTTTCTATCATAGGATTACTGGTTCTGTGCAAGCTTCTAGGTAACAGTGTTTACCTAATTGAAAACATAATATTACATGTTCTTGCCTACTATCTATTTAATTCTTTGAGCCAGGAATATTGAGGGTGAATTTCTAACATCTTAACTAATTGTATTAAAAGTTTGCCTTTTACGGTAGAAAGAGTGGTATTCTTAAAATTTCTTTTTATGCCATGTCTGTAAGCTACATTAGAAATGCACCAAATCATACCTGAGGGTACATTTTGAAGGAGTTACACGCATTTAGGTAAGGTCTAACTGGTCTTTGGGAGACTGTGATGACTGAAGGACTGGAGTTTAAGGCAGTAAGAGGAAATAATTCCATTCCCAGCTTTGTCACAGATCTCTGTGTGCACAAGACCAATGAAATTACTTATCTGTAGATCACTTTCCTAATCAGTAAAACATGTATGAAGCCCTTTGTAAGGCATATAAGTATTCTGGTGCAGAATTAAAGCCTGTTCTGGAATCTGCCTGGGGAAAGCCATGTGAACTGCCATAGACTGATCAGGAGTTCTGGAGCTTGGAGCACTCTCCATCAACACTCCCCAGTGTGGTTTATGCGGTCCCATGCATGCTCTCCCCTGCTCAGAGTGGGGCTACATCTACTTTTGATAGAAAGGCACAGAGTATTACTTGCTTTGGTAAATAATTCCTCCAAAGGAACACTGTTGAGCATAGGCAGGACTTTGATGGTAACCGGCAAGGAAGACTAAAGAGTGGACAGAAGTACTGTCCGTGCTACTGCAAGTGCCAGTCTGCTCTTTATCACTATTTCCATAATGATGGTTTTCTATGCTACAAAAGAAAAATTTAAAAGATGAGAGTTGTAAGTCTTTGATAAATAAAAAACTTGTCAGGCTACCTGTCAAATACTATATCAGGCAGATGTAATTGTTTTTGTTGTGGAACTTTGCATCTTGGATTAGGAAGTGACAGTCTCTCCTGGCTGCACGTGGTAAAGTAAAACTGGTTGTGTCACAAGATATTTATGGAGTCCTTGGATTTGAGGTCAGTACCTAGTTCTAAAAAGAAAACCATATTCATGTTTAAAAAGAGACTGGATGGTATTTCTGTTTGCAGCCGGTGTATGATGTGTCCATTCTAGAAATGAATGTAGCGTGATTATTTAACACATTAAACATTAAAAAAAAAATTGTATTCATGTTGGAAGTCTTTTCAATACTTCAAGACAATGACAACAACAAACACATCCCTCTTGAAATGGATTAGGATGGTGAGATTTCAAAAGGGAAACGCCAAAACACCTATCTCAGCAGAGTGCTCAGGATGTCTAGGAAAGTGGGTGATAGAAAGAGTGAGGAAAAAGGAACTGGAAAGGAATTCTTCATTCTCACCAGCCAACCTCCTTCCCTTACTCTTGCAGCAGTCCAGCTCTGTGAGTCTGCAATGGGGGAAAGCCGAGGCCTGTGGAAGAATGCCTGACTTCTGTGGGCACTCAACCAGCTTGTTACAATTTTACTGTTTCACCTGGCCAGTAGATCTTCCCAAGAAAGCCTGGCAGCACAGACTTCGTATAACACGCGGTGGAAGAGAAACTTTTCTGGGTCTGCATCAGTCCCTGAAAAAGAGAGACTTGCTTTAAATGTGGGATCACCCTTATGTAAGAATCAAAAGTAATACATCCTGTATTAATGTAAGGTAGCAGATTGCCAAGAAGAAATCTTAAAATGTCCTAGACACTTTTGACTGCCTGCACGACTCTGCTTGTGAGCATTTCTAAGCAGTAGATTGAACTGAAGAATCTCTAAAATGGGTGGGTCACCCTTGTGCAAAACTTTAAATACTTCATGTGACCAATTTCACTGGAGAGATTTAAGGGGGACTGCTGTAATTTTTAGATTTTATTTCCACCATTCTGTATGAAAAATATTTCAGTGAAATCANAGAATTTAGTAGTTCACCTTCTGAAGTTTTTATTATTAGAAGCACACAGAGATCTGATTTACAAGATCCACAAATCAATTTTACCTTCTGCTGGCAGGGCTAGCTACGTAACTTTGAAAATTGGTCCAAGAATCCCCTTCTGTGTATCCTTACACAGCAATGCTCTGTACTTAATCTGAGATTACAAATAACACGTGCTGAGTATATGCAAAGGCTGGCTCAGGGACCGTTCTAGAAATGGGGTATCTCAGAAGCCCGTAAGGCTCACATTGAAGTCAGCAGGAGCTCTCTATCTTTGGCCTTTTTTACTTTAATGAAAAAGCTTTGTTTGTAGTTTTATGAATTTGGGAATTTATGCTTTTAATCCTGGCCACTTATAGTTTAGAGGCAGAATGTGTTGTAGTTGCAAAACTAAACAGATGACGTCGTGAAGCTGAATCTTTAGGGAAGTAGAGCTTTTGCAGTTTGATTCAGTTTCTTGCAAGAAAAATGTGCTTGTTTTGAGTCTTAGACTAGGTTTAAAAAATACACTGCAACATGTACCTTTTGCAAAAAGCGGTTCGGCAGAAGGAGAGGACAAGTGTGCTCCTTCCTTTTTAGTGCTTCCTTTGGGAAGCAAAATGGGAAGAGAATCCTATGTAAACTTTTCCATTAGACCTACTTATAAAACACGGGTCTAGCTCAAAGTTTAAATTTGGATCAGATTTGTCTATATTTTATCCTTTTTTAAGCATTTGTGATTTATTCTGTGCTCCAATTTGCATCTGCTTTCAGATGGCAAAGGAGAAACTTACTATGGCATCTGGAGGTCCATTTGAAAAAGGAATGTCCTTACCAGTCTAATTACTGGTGTAATACGTGAGACTAATTCATCTTCCTGTATTGTTTAGTCCTAATACTAATAACGCCTCTGTCATTGAAGAGCTGAGGAGTTCACAGTTACTCAAGCAGTATGGGCTCCACTGACCGTTACAGTCCCGATATGTGTCTCATACCATGTTACTTTAACTTTCAAGTTGCTGTCGTAGGAGTTCCAGGGAGTTCCTGTACTTCTGTACAGGGTGAAATGGGAGCTCTGGTAAATTATCTTTTTTCTTCCAGGGTTAGTTGGCTGTTTCAGTGCTTATGTTGGCGCTGTTTGGTTATAAAAGATTTCAATTAGAAAATTTTGTCTTTTGGGCTGAAAAAGTGAAGTTCATTTTAAGGTTAATTGAAGCCTATATATGGCTTGCTAAGGAAGATATTTCACCCATTGTTACACAAAACTATGTTCCAGTTTGTGTTTTGTCTGAGTACCAAGTCTCTCTTATATTAATTAAGCTATACTACACTCTCATGAGATACTTTTTTTTTTTAAATACAAAGAAATGAATACAATGAAGGCTATTAAATATTGTAAAAACTCCCGTATGTATGCTAATGTTATAGAAGACTCAGAAACATTTTATTTTTAAGGAGTCTAACCTTATGTAATTGTACTTTCTTGA
>VYZW01051392.1:6651-16784 GCA_013401315.1 Balaeniceps rex
AAGAAACTGCACATCTTGTGCTGCTAACTCATTACTTTTGGTAGTCCATCCAAAAAAATGGGATACCTACAGATAAGTAGAAACTATTTTCTAGGGACTGAATGTTGAAGTTGTTTTAACAGCAGAACATGGTCCCAAAAATCCATAACAAGCTACACCATGTTGCTCATATAAGTTATCCTTAACAGTTCCAGCATTAAAGTCCCTTTCTAAAGTTGCCGTACATGACTGGAAGAAAATGTGTAGAAAGCAGACAGCAAGGAGCTTGGTTAACAGTTCAGGTAATAACAAAATGAATGTGAAAACTCTGATGAGACATTTACTACTCCCTGATGTGGTGTACAAAGAAAGAAATGCTTGTTCTTCTTGACTACCTTCCTTTATCACCTAGTTGCCTCAGGACACACTGCAAGAAACTAGCTTCAACCCTGTTCCCTTGGGAATTCATTCTGGAAATGGTGTGATGGCTATGGGCCAAAAGCTGCTGTCAAGTTTACTTTTGAAAATCCGGGACAACTTAATCAAAGTCCATACATGGCACACACAATTGCATAACCTGGCTACATCTAATATCATATAAAGTAGTTTGTATTGCCTGGGGGGCAGGAACTGAACGGGAAACCAATAACCTATCGGAAACACTAAAGGAACAAGAAAGGTAACCATTCAAGCAAACTTCAGAATAAATGGTCATAGTGGAATATTTTCACGCTTTATACTATGTTCAAAGGCATCAGAAAGAGTCAGAGAGCAACAAAAGTCAGAAATCCACACACGAGTACATAAACTACTCATTTAAATTAACTGGAAACCTGCAAAATATTAATTTCATGAGAAGAAATGAAGAATATCAGTAAAAAAAAGAAATAGATTAATTAAAATAACAAATAGATCATACATAATAACACTTTCATTATTTTTTCAAAGCATCCTGAACAGCTATATAGCTTCTGACCAAAATACAGATGTAAGGTTTAAATTTGCTTAGAAAAAGTAAACTGCATATCGTTATATCTTGTAGATCCTGTGACACATGTCAATCCCCAGTTAAGGAAGTTATGTTTGGTTTATCCAGTTTATGGCTAATGTAACAAATGTGACAGCTAGGAGTAGCTCCAAGTCCATGCTCCAGATTTCACATCCTTAACTGTTTTGTAGGTTTTTTTTCCTACACACATCAATGAAAAATTAAATCACATTCTTCCTGCTCAAGCTAATTAGCTTTAGTAAGTGGCAAGAACACTTAGTTTAGGTGGAGCAACTCATTATGTTCCCCATACAGCACTGCACACTGTAGATATATAGGTTTATTTTGGGGTAAGCTTAGGGTAAACATAGGAATAATTGTATTTTATAGTGACAACATTCTCTCAAGGTTCTGCCTCTAGTAGCTGAACCTCATCTGTATTATATTAATTCTCTGAAACACCTTGTATTTCTAAGGGCTGCTTTATATATATATATAATTTCACATGATTATTAAAGTAGCCTCTTTAAACAAAATGAAGACTTTTAAATGCTCCAATTAACAAACAGATCCTTTTCTTTTTGATGGCACCTGCTTTGATCATTTACCAGGAATTTGGTACTGTCAAATAGCAATGTTTACATAGGGGAAAGAAAATGGAGGAGAAAAAATCCTTTTTATTACAGCATTACAAATGTACAATTTTTGTTACAATTTAATGAAATGATACGGTGGTACAATAATGACTTTGTTTGTCAAGTACAACTGAGGTAAATGTAGTATTAGTTTAAATGAATACCTGCACACAGAGTAATCTGTTTCTAATGACTCTCCAATACTGCCAAAGTGAATTACTAGTATTTACAAGAAATTAAGCTATCATTTGGTTTATTTCAGTAAATGAAATATTGTTTTTTTCTAATTATAGTGAACAAGAAAAATCCAAATTAAAGCAGATTAGTTCCTCTCTTTCCCTTGTGAAAACAAGCTGCATTATTACAAAAATTTAGTCATAGACAAATATACTTCAGAAGCCTAAACCTGCACTACAATTTAGATTTCCAAATAAAATTTGATAAACTCTATTTTAGGTAGCCTTTTACTTGAATTGTCTTCAAAGGTAAAAAACATAATTAAACAAAAAAAATGCATAGTTGTGCAAACTCAGCTAAAATAGTTCAACATGACTGAAAATGTACCACCATAATATAAGCTAATAAATTTTAATTCACCTCATCTGTACTGTTCTATTTTTATTCTTCAGAGTAAACATACCATCTATTTATCTGCATTATTTTCAGACAATTTCAGACCAATGAAGTCCCAAATGCCATGCCCTTTTGATAATTCTCAGTGACAATCATCCTGGCCTCACAATCCCTTGCTATAATTATAACCTCACATGCCACTGGCACCAAGCTGTACCTAGGAAATGAATCTGCAAGGTGGTCTGTGGTGAAAGGCTCATGTCTGGGGTGCATGTCCACTGGCCCTGAAATACACAACCACACTTGCAATGACCATGTCTGCTGTCATGAGGCTTTCCACCACAGCTGACTGTATTTAGGTCTTTATGTGCAGGCTTCATGTGGGGTCTCACATGTTCTTAATTTCTAATGTTGAGAAGTCTGAGGAAATCTCAGACTTTCTGATATATATTCTTGGGTAACAACAAAAAGCCAAATTCTACATTTGGTTCGAGAGATACAATTAAACAACAGGGAAGGATGTCATATAGGCATGAAGGACACACCTTCAGTATACCCTGTTATAAATCCACAGTGTCCTGCTTCATCCAACTTTGACTAGCATTCATTTCGGTGGAAATACCTGCAACATTCGAGTTGAACATTTGTACAAAGTTGCCATCCTGATAAGCTTTGAAGGAAGCTGGTATCCCCATAATGTGGTGGGTTTTTTTTTTTGTAATACTGGGTACTTGCTACAAAAAGAACTATCTCTGAAAATGCAATGTAGCTAAAATGAATTTTCCAAAGCATCTGACATACAGTTACATCATTAGGATTATCACTGTGTTCAGTTTGGTCAAGAACAACAACATAATAAGAAAACACTAGTTATGTCATACCTTTGTACCAAAATAGGTAATGGCAAACAAACTTTCAGTCCAAAATTTAACAAGGATTTGTCCTTACATCACAGTACATTTCTCACACAGAAATTCATGAACACTTTTCTTACTCTAATTACAGCATTCAATCTCTTTTCTATGCAAAATATTTTACTCTGCTGCTGTAATTAAGGCTCTAGAAGAGAAAGAAAGACTCCTTTTGGCTCTATTCTATACCTAATGTTGTTATTCATATGATACTGCTTTCTTACTTCACAGGCAAACAGTAAATTTGGTCCATGGAAGTTTTGCTGCTCTCTGTTAGTTATTAGTGCTAACTGATACTATCCTGTATTCCATGCATGTTGACAATTTCCTGGTATTTTTTATACTAGAGTACATATGTTATTCTTTACAAAAAACAACTCTTTTATCAAGCTTATTAATGACACAAATTGGTTTGAAACATCCCATGACAACCAGTATTGAAGGTCTTCATTTTTGTGACTGCCATTCGCATAGCTGGTCTAGAATTTTTCTGAGAAAGACTGTAAGATTTATTTTGCAATCACATTTTTCACTTGGTTTCATAGGCCAATGAGCCTCCTGGAATTATGTCTCTCCTTCTTTACAAATGATTGCACTGTTAATTAATTTCAGCTTCAATTTCGATGCCTTGTGTTGCTAAAAGTTTTGCAAAAAACATCTGCAGTCTGAATAAGAGAGTCAAACTAATGTTGCCTCTGAGGAAAGCAAGGATTGACTCAGGAACTCTACCTTCTCTACTGCAACAATTGGCAGCCCAACCAGCATGACCATACTAACCAGTCCAGCCCAGCTGTTGTGTAATTCAGGACTACGTAAAATGACACTGTCTCTTGCTGCCTTGAATTGCCACAGGGGACATGGAAAGATCTGGGAATATTGGGAAAGGCAGGGAGTCAGAGGAATTGAATAGGTGGCCAAAGGGAAGAAAGAAAGTCTTATTTATTTAGTATTAAAAAAAAAAGGAAACAAGATTTAATGAGAAATCCAGTGAGAACTGAGTGCAGTGAATTTTACTTGCATTCCAACAAAGGTGTCAAGAAAGAGATTCAATCTTAAAAGTGGGAAGACAGAAAAAAATAGACTTGAGGAAGAATTTGACAGTGTCAAAGGAGGTTTAAAAGAAAGAGAAATTATTTTGGCTGCTTTTGTAACTAATATCCTTTACTCTATTTCTTCAAAACTTTCTTGTTGAGGTAGTTTCATTTCCCACACTGAGAGCTAACAATAGGTAAGTATTACAGAAGAAGGAATTAGAAACCAGATGTCTTCCTCCCTCAACAGCACCTGAACAACCCTTTCTATGATGCTGTCTACATCAACAAACATTCAACAATCTGATGCCCTTGAAATGGAAATGACTAAGAAAAGCCACTCTGGAATACCCCATTGTATGGTGGTTGAAACACTTTCCTCTTGCGAGGAACATGTGAGTTCGTGTTCCCTTAGCAGAAGAAACAGATGGATTGCCTGCCATACCCTAGATAAATGCCTTCAATGTTGATAGTGAATGAAAGAGAATCATAGAATCATAGAATCATTTGGTTGGAAAAGACCTTTAAGATCATCGAGTCCAACTGTACATATCCACTACTAAACCATGTCCCTAAGCACCTCATCTACCTGTCTTTTAAATACCTCCAAGTACGGGGACTTNAGAGGGCGATAAGGTCTCCCCTCAGCCTTCTCTTCTCCAGGCTAAACAATCCCAGATCCCTCAGCTGCTCCTCATAAGACTTGTGCTCTAGACCCTTCAACAGCTTCGTTGCCCTTCTTTGGACATGCTGCAGCACCTCAATGTCTTTCTTGCAGTGAGGGGCCCAAAACTGAACACAGTACTCGAGGTGCGGCCTCACCAGTGCCCAGTACAAGGGAAGGATGACTTCCCTGGTCCTGCTGGTCACACTATTTCTGATATAAGCCAGGATGCTGTTGGCCTTCCTGGCCACCTGGGCACACTGCTGGCTCATATTCAGTTGGCTGTTGGCCAACACCCCCAGATCCCTCTCTGCCAAGCAGCTTTCCAGCCACTCATCCCCAAGCCTGTAGCGTTGCATGGGGCTGTTGTGGCCCAAGTGCAGGGCCTGGCACTTTGCCTTGTTGAACCTCATACAATTGGTCACAGCCACTTTTCTGTTCTCCTCTTACCTGAATCCACCCCAGGAAAAAAGCGTTAAAAGTCTGAGAATATTTGCTTTTAAACTTCATATTAGCATAAAGGCTACAACATAGTTCATATTATAAATGTGTGCAATGCAGCAAAGAGATTTTGCCCCTTGGTGTCAAAGCTGTAAATAAAATACAAATCAAAAATTATTTTTTCCGTTTTAGACAACCACTATTTAACTCCTAAAAACCAGATTTGCTTAGGCAAACCCACACCATTGGCAAAATACCTCTGGAATCTGCATATGCACCAATAATAACACAATGAAGTCACCATTTCTAGGATTCATTAGATTTAGGATTTATTTGAAACAATATGGTCTTAGCAGAGAATAAAACTTTACTCTGTACAACATTGCTTTTTCTTCTACTCAATTAATTTCAATTAATTCCACATATGCTGCTTTGACCATGTCAGTAAGAGAAATACATTGCATGTATTTCCAAGAAATGAAGCTGAGTGGACACAGCAACAACAACAACAATAATGTATGGTCACAGGTAGATTTATCCTCTGACACTCCCCTTTGAGCCTGCTGAATGCCACCTGTGAAGTCTCACACATGCTTCCCACAGCCCAGCTGAAAATTTTCTGGTAGGAATAAATTGTCTAGCCGGACTGGTAATGGGAAAGTGATGCTAGCCATCTAACAAGCATTTTCCAAATCACTGAAAACAAAGATACTAAAAATGTGCTTTTAAAGTTTAAAAAAAAACCCCTCTAACTCAACATATTTATAAAGTCTCTATTATATTTTATATTATAAAGCCCTGTGAGCCCAATGACTTGCATTACACTAATACAGAGCATAGACAGATACATTTGTGATAAGAATAATAACCTTTCACTTTCATTAGGATTTCGTTACAAGATTGAATTGCCCTTACTGATAAAAAAAATAAATTAAATTAAATTAAATTAAATTAAATAAACAAAATTGGGATGCTTGAAGTATTTGAAGCAGTCTCACTCAAAATCTCAGCCCTTGGTTCTTGTTATGCCTTTTCTGTTACATAAAGGAGTCTCAGTACTTGCTATATTCTCCCCATGAAGGTACTTAAACACCGTAATCAAGTCACTTGTAATCTTCTTTTTGGTAAGCTAAACAGATTGAGTCCTTCAAATCTTTTGCTGTGAAGCATTGTCTCTGGCTCTCAAATAGCCCTTTTCTGCATTTTTCAGTCTTACATCATTTTTAGTAATGCGAGCTCTATCAGTGTCCTAAAAAATATTGAGATTGAAAACACCAACTGAAACAATTGTTATTGTATTTCACAATAATAAAATACTAAAACAATGATGACTAGAAAAAGAAAAAAAGAATAATAATTTTTAAAAAAATGCAATAGCTTCCAAGTATATTGAACCAGAATATAAATCTGACAAGTCACATGGCTACTAATATACTAATTATTGGAATATACTAATTATTGGCAATGCGTATGCTTAAAACAAGGACTTCCTACCTGGAGTTTATTCTGCTTATTGTGAAGATAAATTTAGACCTACCATTGTCAACAAAAAAGATCAGTACCAGCATTATATGCTCTGTGGTTTTTTAAGCAGAAAATAATTAGGGGAGAGAAGTAAAAAGAGAAGTTTTATTTATATCCAAATACAGCAAATTGAAGAGTTCATTAAAAAATGACAGAATAAATTAAATAATAGAAAAGCCTTCCTAAAAGCCAGCTAAATTGCCATGCAACTTGGATGCTGCTCCTGCAGGCTTTGAGGCTGTTAGTCTGCTAATTTAAAAGTTTTAAATCTATTTATTGCTAATGAATGTGCTATGCTGACAGCTCTAAAGACAGAAATATTCTATTTATCTACTGGATGGATACAGCAAAAGAACATAAGTATGACTGTACTGGGTCAGATCAAAGAGTAGAGTTTCTTTCTTATAGTGAAGATACTTGAAACAGTAAAATGACACTTGCGTTTTATTTCCAAATACTTATTTCCAGTTATTTACATGCCCGTGCTTGAAGAAACAGAGGTAAAAGAAATAAACAAAGAATTACTAAGCTAATTAATGTTAACTAAGGAAGTTATCAGTTTTGTAAGGGCATAAGTTTGTGTTTCTTTAGCAGCCCAGTGAAATCTCAAGCATACAGGCTGAAACCTCCAGTGAATGCATTGCTGTAATTGTGCAATAGGTAAGTAGGTAATTACAAGTGATGATGCAAGAACCTTGAGAAGTCTTTTTTTTTTTCTTTTCTTTAAACTGGAACGTCCATCTAGATAGTTAGAAACAGTAAAGAAAAGGATGAATAGGTGGCTACCGATGTGCAACAGATAGGCACACAGCCATTGTGTGCAACAAAGTACAGCACTATTATTTTCAAATGTTCCAGTCAGAAATACCGGAAAAGAAACTAATGAATTGAAGAAAAAGAAGTCCACAAGACAGTAAAGATGTAACAAAAAGCTTTTTAAAATGCCAGGAACTACTGGCATTTCTATAATAAAGTTCATATGATGTATCAATGAAGGAAAACAATCAAACAAAAGAAATGGCTAGGAGTACATCCTGGGTAATATCACAACTGGAGAGGAATGAGAATGAAAAATTCAAGAGGCAGAATATGCAAGATGCTTAAGACTTTCAGAACATGAGATGTTTCTAATTACCCGGCAATAAGTGCTGATTAATAACTGCAAAATTAATACATTCAAATGCAAATGGAAATAGATTCCCTTGAACTACTCAGATTTCATGAATCAAAATAATTGTGATCTTCTCTGAGATGGAAATCTCTCATCAGCCCTTAAAAGGGATCAGGTTGCACCTTCAACTAAAACATTTCATCTCAGATTACTAAAGAATGGATTAGATAAGAAGAAATTCGACAAAAGTAATAGATTTTATTTATATGTGTGTATACATATGTGTGTGTATATATACACAAACACACATATGTATATATACACACTTGGGATTTATTAGATACTAAGAGTTTGCTTATGCAAAAGTCCATTTTAATTGCTCTTGAAATGAGTACATTTAACCTAATACAAAAACTGCCTGGACCTCATTTCCACCTATTGCAATATAATTAAACTTTTAAAGTATGATGCAAATTCTTTACAAGTCAATGTTGGCCTATCATACAGCTGGCTCCAAAATTAGTCTCTGTGCAGGTAAAATCCTGAGAAGACATCTCAACATAATCATAGTACAGATTAGGACTTTTCTAGAAAACAGACTTATGACTAAACAAAGGACTGCTTTTGGCCTACACTAAAAGATGAAAAAAGACCTACCAAATATGCCTATTCAGACCTGTGAATGAAAGTCCAAAAGGAGGAAAGAAAAAGCTAAGGGTTGATGTAGAAAAGTACCTTATTTGCAGAGGAAGCAGAAGACAGATATACTAAAGGGAGCATAGCTAAGAAATAGTGAAGATGCTGTGCTATTTAGGGAAAAAAATAGGAAAGGTCATAATGAAATGTCTGTACCCCATCATAAGTTTTTTTAACCATTTATCCTTTGGTATCTGTATTGTTATTTCTAGAAAAATGTAGGGTTTTTTTACCAGCTTAAATCTACTTTGCCATGGCCTAGTCTCACCAGAGAGGATGAACGATGCTCTCTGTGTACTCTTTGGTCTGGTAGGAATTTGGGCCAGGCCTTCCCAGTGACTGTAAAAATTACTCACTTTTTTGGTGGTTGCTGCTCCTTCCTCCTTCAGCAACCTTGTCTAGCAACTCAGTCCTGCTCAGTGAGGTCCAAACTAGAGAAATGTATTGTCATGGCCATTTGCTAACTGTTAGCAGTTCCACACTTCGCTAGAGCTTTGGATTGCTCCCCAAAGGTACTCGGCTTTGTCCATCGTTAAGCCCAAGTATTTAACTTGGGCACACTGAGTGCTTGGTTGCTATCAGATATTCCTTTAATGGGTGTTCTGACAGCAGACTGGGAAAGATCCAACCTACCGTCCGCTGAACTTAAGAGAACAAATACAGTGCTTATATTTTATCTAACAGAGCATACAACTCCCCCCTAAAATCGTAAGTGCTATGCTCAATAGAAGTTTTCCTTTCGAGGGAGAATTGAGAGGTCTACCAGCTTCCTTAAAATAATTTCCTCCAAGCTACAGCACTGACAGCCCTCTTCAGAGAATAAAGGAACACTTTATTTTTCTTTACTCATTTCTGTGGCCAACGACTTTACCTATGAAGTGTAACTTTTTAGCAAAAATATTATAGAGTTTGTCCTTAGCTCTCTTACCTGAGAGCTTATCTATTCTACCTTATTGCGCAGTAGGGAGTACTGAAGTGTAATGCAAATTATCAGGGTATAAAGGTAATTTTACAGGGAATATCAATCAGATATAAAAGTCATTTTCAAAGCAATTATCAGGCTTAGTGCTTATTCATTGTTCATGAAAAATTCACAAGAGTGTGTGTACTTTCTGGGCTATAGGCAAGCCAACATATTTTTGGAAAACAATACATAAGGCTCTTAAAACTATTTCTTCATAAACTTCAGGAACTATCGTAGGCTATATATGAATGGCATCAAGGCTGCAGGAGTATGTCACTCTCTGTGTTGCTAAAAAAAA
This sequence comes from Balaeniceps rex, assembly GCA_013401315.1. NCBI lineage: Eukaryota > Metazoa > Chordata > Aves > Pelecaniformes > Balaenicipitidae > Balaeniceps > Balaeniceps rex. Next base: position 16,467 of record VYZW01051392.1, read on the forward strand.
GTGCTAATAAATGCTGGTCTCAAAATTTCCACAAAGAACATAGCAAATCACAGGTACCATGTATCTGTGACTTCCAAATGACCAAATTCATATTATTGATAAGAAAACAGAAAACTTTGTTAATTCACTTGATCAATATGTCATGTGGGGGTGGGAGGCATCACCCTTGTTTTATGCTGATAAACATACAGGGTGCCAGCCCTTGCTATTTTATTCTGTTTCACCTGGAGTTCACATTACCTTCAGATATGACTAGGATAAAATTACTGATTACATATTCATATGTCATCTTGATTACTAGAGCTGACACGTTTAAAT
>VYZW01051393.1:6759-21508 GCA_013401315.1 Balaeniceps rex
GTTTTCCTTTGCTGGAGGTTTTTTCCATTTCTTCTTGTTGTTTTTTTTTTTTTTTTTTTTTTTTTTTTTTCTGTTCACATCTGAGAAGAGTCTGGGTTCACCTTCTCTATAAGCCCATTAGGTAGAAGAAGACAGCAATCAGGTCACTCTTCACCAAGCTGAACAAACCCAGCTTTCAGTCAATTGTTATATGCTACATATTCTAGTGCCATCTCCATCCTCTCTGTTGAGCCGATTAATGGTTTTCCTGTACACAGGAGCCCAAAACTGGACACAGAGATGCAGTCTCACAAGAGCCAGAGACAGGCAATTGCTTCTCTTGATCTACCAGTTTGCTGATGTAGCACAGTATATGGTTAAGCCTCATGTCCGTCAGGGTGCACTGCTGACTCATGTTTAAATTAATATATTTCTAAAGCAAACACCTAAAATGGGTCAGAAGAATTTCACCCTAAAAAAGGCTTATTTCTCCACAAGAGAGCCTGAAGTTAATTCAGTTGCAAAATCTAGACTATAGGTACCTGTCTTTAATCAATCCCACCCTTATTTGCTTAACACTATGTGACTAACCTCAGCTTGTCAAGTTCTCCAGTTACCTGAAGAGGACTAATTGTTTTGGTTCCTTTAGTAACTTTGACTCCTAGACCAATATATTAGATTCCTTCTTTTAGCCATACCTTAGGGTAAGAGAGATTTACTTAGGACTAGGAACTGTGAGAGTGGCATTCTTTTTCTCTGTGTTCCACAGTTGGCTGAGAAGTTCCTGTTCCATTGACTATTCACTTTTTTCAGGTTTCTGGTCCTTACCTCTTGAATCAGTGTTTTTAGCAACTGACTCAGAATGTAATACTCCTTGAACTCCATAATCATTCCTTTTTTCCTGATGATCATGCAGAGTTTGTCCCTTCTAGTGTACCTGCCCATAGAGCTGGTTCATACATTTCTTTAAGAATTAACTTAATTCTTTAAGAATTAAGGGGTTTATCTATGCTCTGTTTTACCTGACTACCTTCTACTCCCTCTGGCACTTGTGGCCTTTCTTTTAGCATTAGTAATGATATTTCTGAGGTGATGTTGACCATGTGTATATAATTTAAGAGGTTTACATCTGAGCAAGTCATCTTTGTACCCTTTGAAGTCAATAGAACTTAAACGTGCTTAGGTGCTTCCTGTGTTGCAGGACTGGATTAAAATCAAGTCCTACACCTCTATGATGCAACACCAGGGATTATGCAAAGTAAAAGAATATTTACATCAGCCAATTCAAGTCATGATTCCTTCCCAATTGATTTTAAGCCAGAAACAACATCAACAACATGACATACAAGAAAGACAAAGAAACTATTTTCTTCATCTGCCAGCACTGAGAACTATAGTGACAAAATGCAACTCTTTGGTTTTGATGGATGTACTGCCTGAGCCAGCATAAACAAGTCCTGGAATACACAAGAATAATTAGCATCTTGTGCGACTTCAGACCTTTTTAGTTCATCCCCATTTCCACTAACAAGTGAGAGCTGAGATGAGTCATGAAAGTGTTCATGCACACCCATAAAAGCTGATGACTTTTACAAATTCTCCTTTTTGTTCAGTATACGCTCTGTAAAATGGTGGATTTGCTACAGTAATCTGCAAACAGTTCAGAGGCCTTTATAAATTTTTGCTACACTGCTTTATGTTCTGGGCTAAGGTTTTGCTAAAAAGGCAGCTGAACAACATGGACTTCAGAGATCCATTAGTACCTTTACCACAAAAAACCCACAAAACTCTTATTCGAGCTTCCCTTACATTAAATATTATACATGAAAACAGAGTCTTATTCCCACCAAAATTAATCAACACAATTCGTATCAGATCTCGAAGCCAGCTTGCAGGAAGGAAATCAGTATATAAGTTTTTGACATTCAAAACATTACAAGTCACTAATGTTTTCTGGGGAATGTATTTTTTACCTCAGTTTTTCCTCAGTATTTTAGGACTTTACAGGCATCTATGGCACAGAAGAGAATGATACTTTTTCAGACTCCTTAAATCAAATGGATGAAATAACACAAAAGATCTATTTCCTACATCTAGACCACATTCAGATGTATCAACAATCATGACAGTGAAACTTGAGTGGCTGTCATCAGAATTCCAAGAAGAACATTAAGCCTCAATTTATGTATATTTACAGGCTTATTTATTATGGTACAGGAAATCTGAGAAAAGTGCTGAAATTTATAGTCACTGAATGACTACAGTGTGCTTCTGAAAACTGGTCTAGGGCTGAATGCTGAAATGATGGTGTTACTGGTGCACTGCCAGGGGCTGTTAGAAGTACAACTGTTAAACAATATGCACTTTTCTGGGTTTTCAACTCACACCTTTCCTCATTTCCCCCTCCTCCTATTACTACAGATCTTATTACTACAGGACTTCAAGTAGATATTGCTCTTTACCCACCATAGCATCCTTTTACAACAACAATGACATATGCAGTATTGTCAGAGGGTGACAGAGCGTGATTCACTTCGTCCTAAAACACATGAAAATAGGCCAGATTAATTGCTCCCAACATTGCTTGTTTCTCCCCAGTGACTATAGAGCAGCCTACAGTGCTATAAATACCTACTCTGTTGGAAAATAAAAGTGCGATTAAATGCTATGTTAAATGTGTCTCTCTCTGCACATAGAATATCTAGCTTGATCAAACTTGATATTCTACTCTCTACTCACTCACTCCCTACTACTCTCTGTCCAGCCATTAATTCATTCAGTGTTAGGATTTCTGGACTGTCATCCATCACTGATGCATTCATAAAATCATTATGTACGCTCTTATTCTCTGGAAGTTTTACCCATCTCCTGCATATATAAGCCTGTTTCCTACTATCTCCAAAAGATATTAAGATACAAAACAATTAAGATACAAAACATATTTATTTGTAGCTTTAAATAAGGTTTTAAGTTTTAGTTCTACTAACAATTCTACCAATAATTCTATAGAAAATATCTCACATTTTAAATAAAACTTAAATTGCTCCAATGTTTATTTTCATGTCTGCAATTTTCTTTATTATATTAAAAAAAATTTCTAAGTACCCAAAAGTATTTTAATGTACCTTTATATCCTTTTATGTTTATTCATTGATTTAGTCTCTGTTTGCATCCAGCTTCAATGCATTCTCAAGCCTTGAATGTTTTTGTCCTTTCACCCTGATATGTACACATATAAAACCAGTCCAGCTCTTGATCTGTCTTAGCTCCCCAACTTTTCCTGTGCATCTCTACTACTATACTCTTTACCTCCTTCTTTACCTATTAATAAAGCTAGCGAAATAAAAAAAATAGGTTCTTCATCTCTATTTCTGTGGTGTCTAGAAGAACTCCCCTGCACCCTACATATGATAAACTCTTTCCAACCTCTTCATTTGCATCATTTATTTCTCTGGTGTGTCATTTGAAGCATATCCAAGGAAACAATCAATCTTCCCAGAAAACCTTTGCTCAATGACTCACTCAAAAGTGTGGCCATGGTGTCACTCTTCTACTACTCTTCCCTCTGGTTCCTCCAGATGATATTGCAGATGCTATTCTTAGTTAGTTTCAATGCGATCACTTACTTTATTTGAATGTTTGGTCTTTAATGCTTGTGATGCATTTGCAGATACTCTATAATGAAAGGAAATGTAACAGACTATAAACTACGTTTTGTTTCTCATTTTTTTCAGCTTATGTAAGTATTGCCACCACGTTCCTCATACTGCTATCTGAGATCCAGTCTTTGAGCAACAAGTTTGCTTACCTACATGTGCTTCTTCATCTACAAAAATGTGTAATGCTGAGTTTGTACTGGAAAGTTTTGTTTGTATATACATTTTATCCATATATTAACCACTAGGTGGCACTTTGCATTTGGACCTAAAAAATTGCCAATTCAAAGAGAGGTTTAGCATTTTTTAAACTGTCCTGGCATGCAGGATACATGAAACAAAGAGAAAGTGCTTTGAAAATCAGCCAGAAAGTTGTCAGCTAGTCCAGGGTTTATTTTTCAAACAGGGAAACGTTTTGATTTTTGTACTTAACTCGACAAAGTAGAAGCAATCTCACCTCTTATGGGCAATGTTTTCTAGACCATAGGTCTGAATGCCCCAGCATGTAATTTAGGCCGCATGAGAATTTATGAACATATACAGACTGAAATTCTTTCTGCATTTTGGCACAATAAGAAAGAAAGGAAAAGGAGGTGCTGAAGAAATAGTGAGCTAGCAAACTGGAAGCAAAGGAAACACAAAGCAGAACTGCTTAAAGCGGTAATAGGAAGAAGATAGTAGCAAAAATACTGTTGCTCCAAGCTACTTTGCTAAAGTTATTTGCCGTCTACTTTTGTCAGAGCCCTGAGTGCACTAATAAGCCTTAATGGCCCTGATCAGCCTCACGCCCCTGCCCAGGGTCCCATCTAAGCTCAGATCTGGGCCTTCAGCCATCTTGTGGGTGCACCTGACTTCAGCTTCGTCACAGCAGTGCCTGTGCCTGCCTCTGCCTGGGCCCCGACCCACCACTATGGCCCTGCTGGGCCATCCCAGGGCTGTCTCCACACCCTGGTTCCCTGCACCAGGCCAGATCCTGACCCTCCACCTGCAGGCTAATGTCCCTACCCCAGGGAGGTGCACGATGCCCGGGGCTGGGGCTGTCCCTGGCTGCCCTCTGGCTGCCTGGGCTGGGGGTGGGACAGGCTCTGCCTGCCATGCCCTGCCTGTCCTGCCTGCCCAGGGACCCTTAACCTCACGTTGCAAGAAGCTGCTGGCCTGTGATCCTGTGAAAACGAAAACACTGGCTGCAGAACGGTCTAGAAGCAGCTCCAATATGCCTGTGTTGAACAAAAGCACTGTTGTGAAATTGTACAGAGTGCATACAAGCTCTGATTATAAATACCAAGGAAATGCGAATGTAAACTTTTTAAACTACTGGTCAACACAAACTACTCAGGAAGTAGAATGTGGGAAGGCTACAGTACATATCAGATTTAACTAGTTAAACAGAATGATGAAATGAGTAGAGTTTATCTCACATTCACCTAAAATATTTGCAGTTTATAGGTTTTCAAAAGCCAGTCCTATTACCAGGAATGGCAAAAATAGTTATTGAGATTTCTAGGGGATTACTGGCTTTTCACTAAATGAAACATTTCAGAAGAAATGCCTTATTTCCTTTCTGAAGAACAGTTTCCCACCAGAGAATCAAAAATCTATAAGCCAATTTTAGTTTTTAATGTAAGTTACATATTTTTAGGGTACTGTAAGGAAATATGGAAGTTGCCAACTGAAAACTTTGAAAAAAAAAACTCTGAAAAAGAAAATACATTTCCATCCAAATTTTCTACCAAGTAAATCCTGCTTTCCAATTGCTCAAATTGTTCTTTGGTGACAACAGCATTTATTTTTTTATGACTGGACAGCACTCTAACCTTACCATAAGAACACCGTTTTCTATTATACTGGAAAGATATTCATGGATGTATAGTCAAAGCCATAAGAGCTTCATGTTGCCCCAATTTAGACACACTGTACATTCTTCAAAAAATATTAAATATCAATCTCCTGTTCGTATAAACCCCACCACAAAATATTAAAGTCTCTGTAAAGTACTGGGACCATGTATTTCTGCCAGTTTGGATTATGTCTAACCCACATGCTGTCTGTTGTATTAGTTGGAGCTTTTTTACTGCTTTGATATTCAAGATTGCTTCCTTGTGGTATTTGAACTTTGGATGTCATGGAGAGTAGACTTCCATGGCCACAGCTGTCTTTATCAGGACTCAAGCGCAAAACTATATGGGGCAGTATTTCTTTCAGAATCTTCTGAAAAACACAATAAATTCACTTATGGCTGTGCACTTCCCTTTTTCAGGGCTCCAAATGCCATTTATTAACGTCTACTGCTGAATTTCTATTTATGTTTTGGGGGGGGTAGAAATTTCAGATTTTCAGAATTGTAGAATGCATCTGTGGCCACATGTTGCCTCTCTTCTTTCCAAAAAAGTTTGTTATTGTCACTCTTAGTAATATTTATTATGTGAGACTTTTCAATGAGGCTGATCAGGACATTTTCTTGGTCTTCACCGTTTATTTCCTGTTGATTATTTTTCAGTAGGCAACTCCTTTTATTCAAGGTTCTTTCTCACCTATTGCCCAGCCTCCTCAAAAGATGAGCCAGCTCTGCCTCTCTTCTGCCCTCAAATAATTAAGTATAGCTTCCATAAAGCCCAGACATTGTCAACACCATAAGGATGATCAGTTTTATGTGGTGTCATTAACGATGACACTTCAATTAATGGAAGCCAAAATAGACAAACATTCAAAGCGGCCCCTTCAGCTCTCCTCATAAAAAAATGCGTGAACCAAAAAGTAGCAGCATGTCTGTACTACAGCTAGAAAAGCAGCAGCATAGAGATTCAAGAAAGCTAAAGTAGTCCAGCCAAGAGCTACCGGTGCTGCATGAAAGGAAGTTCCATGATCCCACTATCTCATTTAATTCCACCTTTAACGCTAACTTGGATAACTCTAAGCAACACTGCGGTCTGAGCTACTGACTCATTTTACAGAGAAAATAGCTGCAAACCCAAACAAAAAACTGATGGAAGACCTTGATGAGATTGGGAGGATTAAGAAAGGGGGAACCTTGAGGAGATTCCTTTTCCATAGCAAAAGAAAGGCCTCATCTGGCTTTGTGTAAGTCTCCTATTTACTGATGTGGAGGACAGAATGATCGTCAGGCTGGCTTAGTTATGCTCACAGTCCATCCTTCTTTTGCACGATACAGAGATATATGTGTGTGTATGTGGAGGTTTGGAATGCAAAATAGGCACCTTTCTTACTGGAGAAATAACCTTAACAGCAGAGGTTAGTTGGATAAACTAACTTTTGGACAACTTGTCATGGGTCCAACATTTGAATATTCATCCCACCGTTCTGAAGAGCTTTCAGAAAGATGTGCTCTGTTTCATCCACAAGATCGAGCCCAGTGCTGGAATCACTAAGTGACATTCTACTGGCAGTGTAATTCCAGAGATTAGATTACATAGTGACATTGGTCCCTCTTGCTTTAAATTTATGAATAAGTGAGAGTATCATTTTGGTAGTCCTGTCTGTTTTAATTTCCCATTACTAGCTGCATTATGAAGCCTCTCTTTGAGAGGTTTATGAAATTCTTTCCAAAGCCATTTCTCTTTCCGTCTACATCCCTTCTTCAAAGTTAAGATCCCATATCTAAAATTAAAAATGTTGTCTGGCATATGGGTCTCACAAAAACACATTTTGGAAAGCAAGAGCCAAAAAGACTCACTTAACTGTGAAGCCAGTCAGTCCAAAATGAAAAAAAAACCAAACCCCAGACTTCATTTTTTTCATAATGTGATCTTTTTAGAATTTTTTGTTGTAGAACCCTGTTATAAAGTCTACTGACTGAGTTTTAATGTTTTTGACCATAAGACTTTACTTTTCTTTTAAAGGTGGATGGAAATGAATCAATTACTTTATAAGGTAAAATTCTAAATACTGAATAAAGACAGAAATTTGCAGTTGGCCATTTTTTATATATTTTCAATCACTTTTATTGGGAACTTTCTATTTTTTTAAGAAGACAAGCCATGGGTAGTAGGTAAAAGATAAATTAGTTTTCCCATATGGACCTCAAACCCTGTAGCTATTATGACTATTTAGAATGGAATTAATCTGCCATCCAAAAATGAGAATGCAAAAAAAAATTCTCTCCTAGGCTTCCAGCTAAGGTGCATCCATACCTCAGGTGTCAAATTATAGGAGGAAAGAAGAAAACAAATGCGGATGGAAGCTAATGCAGTCTCCATAAAATAAACAACTAGATTTGCTGGAGAGCACTACAGAGAGGAAGGCACTGCCACAGATCTTTGGAGAGTGACTTTCTTCCCTAAATGGAGTGTAATGCTCTCTACTAATGGAAGAGTATGTGCTAATGCCTGAAAATCCCCCAAAGGGTGCAAAGCAGGAGGTCCGGATGTCTTAACAGTTTGACGTTGGCAAATGAGCAGAATTTAGACAAACTGGGTCATGTGCTTTTAATATATCCTTAGCATTGTTCAGAGGATATTTACACTGTATTTATACAGTGTTTCCTTGCAAAACACACTATTGCTTTATTAAGCCATGAAGTAAGCAAGTCCTTCATAGACTTCACAGTCAATGATTTTAGGTGCGCTACAAAAATTACTCAGTGAAATTCCTCAGCCCGTGTTATGAGGCAGCTCAGGTAAGAGGACTATAACATTATTTTATTATGTAAAAAAAAAAATACCACAGTCACCTTTAAATCTTTCCTTTATGTCTCCGTCACTGGGAGCTGAGAAGTATTAGATAAGGTATTCCATATATAATTGCCATCTAGGCCAAACTGCCTGTTCCATAAAATTTTGATCCTCCAAAATTCAGTAGCTGTGCATGCCAGGTAAATTCTGGAGCATGTTACATAGAGGAGTGAAGGCTTCTCAGGTGCCCAAAAAGTTAATGAAAAAATTCCCACTGATTTTGATAATGGAGGCCCAAGCCTTCTGTGGAAAATCTCAGTGAACCTTTGTTTCCAAATTCTAGACAGGACCTTCCACTAGATTTCATTATAGCTTTTGTGAGGCAGGTAGCACATACTAAAGTTAGAAAGGCATGACAAGGTCTGTATAACTGTTTCCCATCCAGGAAAAAGTGAAATAGGTTTTGTGAATTTATTGTAATGAATTATGTTTCAAATATACTACAAGTTTTAGGTGTGGAGCTAGGACTTGGACTAGTTCCAGCTTGCCAATTTTCATTAGTAATTCTTCTTTATCAGCAGTCAGAGTATCACTGTGACAATCTGAAAGTCTCTGTTCAAAATACTCCTTACATCTTTGTATGAATACAGAGTTTATTAGGAAAATAAGGACACACAGAGAACAAATATTTTTGGAAATGCAAATGCATATATTTAACATAGGCTCTTCTGAACAGGTTCTTGGTAAAGGTATCTATAACACGAAGCATAGGATAAATTCTCCTATAACATTAAACATATTGTTTTTAAGGGTTCATTATCACAGGGGCTTCATTCCAGTCTCCTACAAAATGGAATATTCCCTTAGTTTCAGCCAGGCATTCAATTAAATGTATCAATCCTTCCACTGCTGTTTTATCACTACCTGCAGGGCTGAATCAACACCATCAGACATACTCCTTCCAAGACATGAAGTTCTTACACAGCCGTTTGCCTTCAGGAGGCACCCCTCTTCCAGTGAAGAGGCTGTGAAGAAAATATTGATAGAAACTTCCTTCTTTTCCTAGGTAACCCAAAATAAAACTGGTATTCATCACAAGAATACCCTTGGAGTAGCCGAGCATCTGGATCCCAAAAGTGGATTTTGAAGAAAGCCTGACTTTTAAAACTGTATAATAGCTAATACTGAATTTATTAATTCAAGATTTAATTCATTAAGCTGCGCTAGTAATTATTTCTCCATCTGGCTTCACACTGGTATTATTTATGTAACAGCCGTCTCTTTTCACCACTCATATAAATAAAAAAATCTAAATGTAGATCAATTATTCTAGTAAGATTTTGCTTGGAAGAGATATCCATGTAAACTATTCACTGTTATTATAATTTTTCTAATTACTGATCTGGATTAATCAAAAGGAAAAATTATAGTAAAATACAAACTGTTGATGATCCTTTTAATTATTTTATTGTATACAAATTGATATTAAAGTATGCACTGGGGGAGTTACACATTCAAATCAAGAAGAGAGATGGAGAAAGCATCATGAGTTGGGACTCATGTTTATGCTCAAAGGGCACTGCAGATGCCAGGTCCCTGAGGTATCATAATCATCTTCACAGTGCATTCAAAAAGGACTGAATATGAAAAAACAAATACACTATGTATCCCCTAGTTCAGCAAAAGGAAAACCACTGCACTGCAGGAGCTGTTCCAAGGAGCCCAGTTATTCTGAGATGATACATACCTGGACTACCATATCAAAAGGCAGGACACCGGTGAGGCTTACAGCTTTGTAGAACTAATTTGAAATTAAATACTTTCAGCCACTTAAAGATCATTTAACAACAGAAATATAATGATTAGTTTTAGATGTGACATTACTTTGTAAAAATCAAAATTGTATTTTGAACTGAAAAACATTCAGTTGCCTTTAGGTCTAAAATTTCTTTCCCCTTTTTCTAAGTCTCACTGAAAGCCCACCCTTCCTGTCAATATTTTACATGTTACCAGAGGAGTGCTGGGCAGGTAACATATGCAAATGAAGCACTCCAAGAAGCACTTTTACCTTTTCACCAGTAGGTGCGTAGAGACTGCTTTCTGCTCACAAGTTCTGGCATACGGTTTACAAAAGATAAGTAATCATAAAACATTAATACCTTTGTCATTAAAAAAAAAAAATAAATACACACTTACAACTTTCCTAAAAAGCAGAAAACTTTGAACCAAGTTCTGCCCTAGCTACTTTAATATTACAGATTTGCTTTTCATTTAGCTGTCTGGATTTATCTGTGGCTTTTGTATTTTGCTTGCTGAACAAATGGCTTTATCAGCAGCTCCAACTTACAAAAAAAAAGTCATTTTTCATAATCTTATGTTCTACTCACATGAAAACGTAGCAAGGAAATCTAGTGAAATCTAAAAGTAAAAAATAATAAGCTACATCTCCTCTTCTTTCTTCTATTAAATTACAATTGGCCATATCTGTATCTATATATTTATCTTTCTATGTAGAGAGAAAATAAAAACAATAAAGTGACAGAAAGAATTTGGTTTTTGAATGTAACACTACCGTTCAATTTTTCCTTTGCATGACTCTACAGTACTCGAGTGTGAATCTGATCTTCTGTCTGAAACATCTTCTGCCTGGGAAACCCAGAGATCATTCCTGCCACTAGTACTTTACTGTCAACCATAGGTGGAGAGAGATGCTTGAATCCAAGGCTTTCAGCTTTTCCTCAGACTTGTTTTTTCTGCTGGTCCTGTCATCACCAGCCTGCAGCTTCTCTGCCAGTCAGAAAATACTAGCAGCAACAGCTTAAAACACGAGAATGCATTTGCTCCCATGCAGTGTCCCACCCAGTGCATGCCTAGCGCCTGGCACACCTCTCACAACATGCTTGCTGCAGCTGTACCTCTAATGCAAAATCTGCATAAATTCTGCAATACATAGAATTATAAGCACAGTATGGACAAATACAGTAACTGCAACCACAACGGCAAAGAAGATGAAGGGAGAAAATCTTGAATACTCCAGTTGTCTCTACATTACAGCTTTTCTTACCTTTGTAGTCCACTGGCTTTGCATTCTTTAGAAGTTCCATGCACCTTGTTTCCTCCTTGTGAATCTCCAGCTGAAATCTGCATTCTGGATGGACACCATTCACCTGTGTCAAATTAACAGGCCAGGGTCTTGAAACATGAATTAAAATGCTTTATGAAGGATGCAACTACCAATAACAAAATACACAACTTTAACTGGCACTGGTTTTGCCGAAGTATGTGCTAGGCATTTTACAGACACAGTCATTGCTCATTTTAGCTTCTCACACATTGACTTTTCAAAACAAAATGTTAGAATAATCTACTAGAGCACTCACTGGCTCCTTCCTGTAGCATTTCAAGGCCAATTGTCATTTACAAGAAAATATTTAATTTTCTAGTGCACTCACCAATATTGTTTCATGAGACTTTTTCCTCCAGAAAAACTGTGAATTAAACTGAAGCAGGAAAGTAAACAACATATTTGCTTTTTTTGCTTTTGTAGTAAGTTAGGAAGCTGAAAGTTTAATATGAATAACGGAACATGAAAACCGATCAAACTGCATTCTCTTTGACATGGTAAATTTTGCTTTTCTTCCCTTTTCCACCATGTATATTTTACCTCCTGAAGGCCCCAGAGCATGATTATTTGATTCAAGCAAGTGCTTACACAGGAATAAAACCTCACTCCTTTAAAAATGAAAGCACTATTGCCTTTACTCGTTTATAGCCCTGCCCCCAGTTGCTTGGTTTTCAGAAGGGTTATTTATGTCCATGGGAAGAGACAGGGATATAGCAGTATTGGGGAGAGAAACAAGACACTGGGAAGTTGTACTGAAGTCAGTTGGATTCACAGAGGCAGACAGAGCCTAACAGAGAAACATGCAGAGTCCATAAGAGACTGTATGGGAGAAATTACTGTAGTAGATGACAAATGGGAAAATAGGAATCACTACTAGAACTGAAGGGACAGTGCAATTAGCTCAAACAAAGTAACATCATAATGAAATAAAGTGTGACTATGCTGTACTTCAGTCATCCTCACACTTGTAGTACCAAGAAAGAGGTGGTCTGTCTCTCCCCTTTTCTCTCTCTTACTTTTTCTAGGAGACGTTTAATAGCAGAACCTGGTAAGAGTATCTGATTCATGAGACACTATTTTTTTTAAATGGCAATACTTAATTAATTAAGCTGTGATCATGGACCCAGAACCTAGGACCCAGAGTTAGGACTGAGAACCTGATTATTCTGCAGTCTCCTTGTGGGCAAGCCACTTGCGCGGCTTCTAAAAATACAGCATAATAGCCATAAGCATAACAGCAGGAGCTGTTATGAAAACTCGTGAAAATCTGTCTCTTCTCCAAATGTCTCATTTCACCATCTACAACATCAGACCCTTACTTCCTTTTCCCCATCTTTTCTCTATACTGACTATTGAAATTACATGTTTTCAGGGCAGACTTTTTTCTTTTTAAAGTGAATTTGTACAGATCCTGAACATAAATTAGGATTTCTAGCACTTATAATAGAAGGAACAGCGTTATACTGAAAATATCTGTGTTTTGTTATGTATTATCTACTTTCCAGATATCTCCCAAGTAAAAAAAAAGCCCCATGTATACATAATGTTTTTAATCGCATTTTGCTTTCACATAATAGATTTTTAATATTTTTTTTTCCCAATTGCAAATATTCGGTAACTGAGAGTAGATGTCCTACTCATGAAAAAGTATTATAATTACTGGGTCTTGGAAAGGTAGGTTCCAGTAAATGGAGGGGTAAATCAACTAAATGAGGGGTAAATCAAAGCAGCTACTGCAATTAAGAAACCTGCCAAATAAGTGACTTCTCTCTCTCATACTTACGAAAGAACTGCAAGTTTCTCAGTATCGGTGATCTAATAGCGAAGGTTACTTTGAGAACATAAATTTGTTAGTACCCCAAAGTAACACAACATTACTTTTCAAACCTGGGATGCATGCCAAACTGCAATATACTGTGTTCTAATACATACAGCAGTTTCATTCAGATGTACTGCACCAAGCTAAAGAGATTTAGGGTTCAAGACTATGTGGCACTGACCACATCCCAAACCACATCAAGAACCCCAAAATGGATTTTGAGGGCACTCACCACCTTTCAGGGCCAGTGCTTATCCACCTTTCCCTCTGCTTTACCAAGGGTAGGTTATCCTTTGTAACCACTGAATACAGAACCGTGCACACTGTGTTGCACATTGTAAAGGTACACAGTTAGCTGGAAATCCAGCTGAGGAGTCTCTGCTTTTTTAGTGGCTTAACAATTTTTAAGGCATCCTGAACAGCAGTTTGACTGGAAAAACATTTCTTCTGACAAGCAGCTTGCACTTCCCTTCAGCATGGTTTCCCGACTTTTGGTGGAAATGATCTGTTAGTTTAAATTTACAGTAATAAAAAATGTAAAGATTTAGAGGGCAATTTTTTTTTATTTTTTGTAAATCATGTTTCCAGCAACGTTACAGACTTTTACGAACAACTGAAGAAACACTTAAAAATATAAAGATGTTAAAAGCAGACACCCTAAATTTGGAGACTTTAATATTCTGAATGCTTTGTACGTTGTTATCCAGTTGCACATATTAAAGAGAAATCAATCATGCAGGTTTTTTTCCCCATATTATCATAGAATCATAGAATCATTTAGGTTGGAAAAGACCTTTAAGATCACCAAGTCTAACCATTAACTTAGCACTGCCAAGTCCACCACTAAACCACGTCCCCAAACACCACGTCTACACGTCTTTTAAATACCTCCAGGGATGGGGACTCAACCACTTCCCTGGGCAGCCTGTTCCAAAATTTGACAACCCTTTCGGTGAAGAAATTTTTCCTAATATCTAATCTAAACCTGCCCTGGGGCAACTTGAGGCCATTTCCTCTCGTCCTATCACTTGTTACTTGGGAGAAGAGACCAACACCCACCTCGCTGCAACCTCCTTCCAGGTAGCTGTAGAGAGCGATAAGGTCTCCCCTCAGCCTCCTCTTCTCCAAGCTATAATTACGATTGCTAACGACCCTCTAGACCGTACCAGGGCAGTGCTCTGTGAAAACTCTTCGCAAACTAGTGGTGGCCACCGGCTGCCGGGGAACAAGTGACTCGGCGACGAACGGCCCGGCGCCGGCTCCCCTCAGCGCCGCTCCGCCGTGGATGGGGGACCGGCCCCGGCCCGCGCTGCCCCGCCGGGGCGGAGCCGTCCCGGCCCCTAAGGAGCCCCCGGGGGTGCGGGGCGGCGCCCCCCGCCGCCTGCGCCTCCGGCCCGGCCCGCCGCTGCCTGTGCGGCCAGGGAGCCTGTCCCCAGGAGCACCGGAGGGGAGACGGGCTGGCGGTCCCGGCGGGGGCAGGAGCCCCCTCCCCTGCGAGATCCCCGCCCGGGGACGCCCGGTAAGCGCGAGCGGCGGGTGGGAC
>VYZW01051394.1:11962-35091 GCA_013401315.1 Balaeniceps rex
CAGCATTCAGCTTGATATCCTAGTCTTTCCCAAGCAAGCCTTTAGGAATCCTTGATACACTTAGTTTCTGCTGTAACATCCTGACCATAAAAATTGGTCATTTACCTTATTCAGTATTTGGAACATAATATATTAGTTAAATAGGGGCTTAAAGGTTTTCTTCTTCATTTGGAACCAGAAACCTCAGAAACAACTGACTACAGAGCATGCAGCATGACTGCATACACATGCAGCACCATTTACATTTGTAGACTTTTTTCCCATCAGTTAACTGTCATTAACTCTAGTTACAGTATTACCCAAACTAGAAAGTCCTAATTTTTAATCTTAAACCTCAGAAGATTCCTTCATGAATAGCATTTTTGTGTAGGTATTCCAAGCCAGTGAAACAGCTGAAACACAAAGGCAGTGAATGAATGATAAGCTATATAGGCAAATGGAGCCACCTACAGAACGTTGAGAATCTAGGATCTTTAATATTACAAATACATTGCATGCAACAATGTTAAGATTTCTACTTACTTCCTCATTAAATAATTTGCTAGTTTCTTTTTTAATAGGGTCTATCAGTTGGACCTGGCCTGCGGAGAAGCCCACTAGAAGAGACACACTTTCTGCTGTGGCTGTTAAGTGATTGAAGTCATGGCATGTAGGTTGTGTTCCTTTGTATATCCTTTTGTCTATTGGTTTACTCAAGTCCGCAGCCTGCAAAGAGAGCAAACAGAATTAAGACAGTTTATCACAATGTGCACATATAACCAGCTCTATTTGCAAATACTGTTTATACTAAGCAACAATTTATGCAGTCACAAAACCCTACTTTAAAAAGCAGCTTTGTATTTATCAAAGACATCCAAGATGTTGTCAAAAGGTTTATCTTTTCATATAATACGATACTTGTGTTTTTCAATTTTGCTAAACACTATACCTACACTAGCCTTTGCAACCACATCACATGACAAACCAATGACAAGCATTCAGTAACACAAAGGCTCCAGTGAGTCCTCAAAATCAACCTATTCCCAGAAGGCTTCTCCTGCCAGAAGAGGCACTCCGTCACACAGAGACAAGTTATCTTCTACATTCCTAGTAGCAGCTTTCTCAATATTGAGTAAAACCAGTTTTGGATTAAAAATTAGCGTATTCTCAATCACCTGATTCTCATACTGTAAGTCTATCCTTTTGTAACAGGCAAACATATGATATTGGTCTCAATAATTAAAAAAAATTATCAGCTAGATCCTAGGAGAGGCATTTTCTAGGAATACAGACTCAAGATGCTGATACTGTGATTATAAAATACATTTTAAGCCATTAAGCTACAAAGTAATTGTGCTTCTGACACAACACAGAATTCAAATACAGCTCAGACAAAGTAAGTGCTAACAAAACTGAGGAACTTCAATATAAACAACTGAAGATCTGGCAGTAAAGTGTCAGAAGAATCTAAAAGAACAGAAAAACAATTTAAAACGCTCTCTCAGTTGTGTAACCCATGTTTATCCCCATATCACTTCTGAACAGACAACCTAATCTTTCATCATCCAGAGATTAAAATCCATACATTTAATATGCAAGATCATACATCAGGTTCAACTTTTTTTTTTTTTTTTTAAAACTCCCTATTTACTAGGTTCAGAGTCTGTTATTAGAAAGCTACAGATACTCAACAATATTAAAGACCTGAGACACAGCTGTGATTTGGGACTCAGATTCTAATTTTGATATATATTTTTTAAGTATTTTTAGTCAGAGTAAATTGGGCCAGCAATATAGGAAATAAAAACTTCCTTGAGGAAGAGAACAAGCTTCACATAAAAGAAAATTGCTCCACTGTATTAAACCTTCAAGGATGAGGTCTAAAGAGCAGCAAATCCTTGGTGTGCACGGAGCTACACAGACAGAAACTAGACCTGTCAGTAGGGAAAAATTGTAACTAGCTACACAGTGAATCATGTCAGGTGAGCCATTTCCAAGGCAAATTTAACTACAGGATACACATGATAAGCATATATACACAACAGTATTAAAATTGCACTTATGTTTTGCAGCATATATTATAAACCAGTTTAATCAGATGGCCTCCTGGTTGAAAATTCAAAAATGAGATGATGTATTCCAACTTCTAAAGTCAGCAGATTAAAAAGTTATTCTCCAGAGTCCAGAGATCCATTATAAGCTAAAAAGAATATTAGCAATACCTCTTCAAGGAGAACTTAAATAGAATACTAGCTCTACTGGGAGATCATAGGGTAAGGCGCACGCCTACCAAGCAGCATTCACAGACACATATAAACCTGTAATTTGAAGCTGAAAGATCAAATCTTAGAGGCCATACAGTTATCTCTTATATTGTGCAAGATTCCCTTGTCCTGTATCACTACAAAATAAGTGATATCAAGGGATAACTCTCAAAATTGAGGTAGCATTTCTATCTGGAAGACCATTCTACAGAAAAATACAGATGTATCCCTCCATACCTCAAAGAAATGCAGAGTTAACAAGGTACCACATCTCTCTCCTCTCACGTATGAGACTTGAGGTTGTGTCCTCTGGACAAAAGTTCCAGCAAGACCCAATGCCTAAGAAGGAAGATCCCTTTTAAAGTAAATAGAACTCACCCTGAATCACGCGGAATGATCAAACCATAGACTCTCCCAGCCAGCAGACCTCCTTCTGAATCCTCACTATCGTTTTAAGCAGCAAAGAATCAAGAGGAGGCTATTTTCAGGTTGGAACTATACCTTGCTCTTTTGTCTGGTTGAGGTTTTATATCACTAGCTTTTGTTTTTGTTGTCTGACAAATTTGGTGTGACTGAAGTTCCCCATCTTCTGAAATTATGTGATAACAGATCTAGCAAGACATGAAATTCTGATAAATTAAATCTAAGCGCAGACTTCACTGTGCTTGTTCTAGCTGTTCTCTGGGAACCAGATGGCAGTGACAATCTGCGTGAACTTAAATGGAATATAAATAAACTAATTCAACCCAGAATTACCAGGCTTCTACTGACAGGGATGCCCTGCCTTTTATTTACATGCAGCTAGTGTTTTCAGTTATAATATAGTTGTCTCATGAAGATAAGTCAAATCTACAAGCACAAAAGTACTCTTTTGGTCTTGATCTCTCTTAACTGAAAGACAGGGTAGAATCAATGAGCATACGAACTAGGAGACATTTTCTTTATTTCTGCACAGTTGAAGGTCAGTATTGGATTTTGGTAAGAACAAGAAAAGAGCTTACTCATAAAATTCAATCGTGCCTGGGACTCAGCATTTCATTAGCTCACCACTAAATCCATTTGCTATGCTATTTTGTGGAAGATTTGATTCTCAGAAAAGAGCTTTTACATGAGATCCGAGTTTACAACTGTCAAATCCTAGGATATGACACTATTTACTGAACAAGGTGATGTGAACTGCCCCCCTCTCAGAAGAATGGTGCTATAGTTTGAAAGAGAACAGAAAGATCTTGGGATTAAATGTTACCAAACACGGAGGCTAAAAGCACAGGAGCAGGCACCCTCACCTCTGCTTGAGCTGGTAGCAAGCTATTTCCATGCTTCCTATCCCAGTTCCTTTAATATTTTCTCCTGAAAAACACTCAGCACTATTCCAGCCTGTCCACTTTGAGACACTTACTCCATTGTGGATGATTCATGATGACAGCAACACTTCGTAATTAGAACTTAAGTCTAATCATAAATGAAAGAAGGTTGGGGCATCTAATGCAAGGTTAAGAATCAATACCATCCTCCCTTCCAATAAAAATCTGTGCAAGCCACTGAAGTACATCTTCCCTAATCAAGACTCTAGTATTAGCACCTGGGCCAGCTGACACCTGCATTAGAAGTCTGCTCCTTCCAACGTACAGTGGTATTTCAAGTACCCCTTAGGCAAAGGAACAAGGAATAATGGTTATCAGGCAACAAGAACAAGAGGAATCTCACACAACACCTCTCTAAAGTCAGTGATGCAGGTGAACAAAATAGGTGTACCTTGGGCATCAACAGCTTCCAAGTCCTGTCTTTAAACAGATTAAAACTCTCTAGAGAACCTTACACTTACAGAAGAAAAACTGACCAACTTTGCCACTTAGTTCTTTGTGATGAATTCGTACTCTAGAAATAAAACGTGGACCATGTAACTGTTTTGGGGACTTCCCAATCCCATTTAGTTAACTCTCACAGCATGCTATTTTAGCAAAATTACCCCCACTCTGCTGGGGTGGTGGTGGTGGGAATCTAGCAGTCTAGCAGTTGCCCATTCACCCTGAATCATGACTTCCAGCAGAAAGGCAGACAAGAGGAACATCTTAACTACAGCTTCAAGTACCTAAACACTAGGAAGAAACACTAGGAAGAAATCGGGGCGGGGGGGGGGGGGCAGGAATTAGTTACCTCAGTCTGAAGCAAATATTTTGTAAGTTTTCAGATTCTGATGCTTGAAATGTCTGATTAGGATGGGCATCAATAGCCTTGGTTCTGTAGCTGTATGTAATTCTAATGCGAAAGGCAGCTTAATATCTGTCCAAGATTCATTCTTTTTATGTACTATTGATCCAAGACTTAGAGCTTTCATACTAAGATTTCCCAAACAGTCAGTCATATTATTTCAAGTCAGCATTTAATCATGCTCCTTGACAGATGTGATTTCTTCCTGTGTCTTTTCTTTTCCTAACTTACATCTGCAGCTTTCTGCAAATTTTAGTTGAATGAAATGTATCATGGATGCTACAATTCCTTCCAAGCTAAAAAACATCTCTGAGATCAGAAAGGAAAGGAGTTATTTATTAATTTATCTCAGATAATGTCAACTGTCATCAAAATGCTTCCTTCAGATACTTAAGGAAGTAAGTAAAGCCTTTGACACCGTCTCCCATAGCATTCTCCTGGAGAAACTGGCTGCCCATGGCCTGGACAGGCATACTCTAATGCAAGGTTAAGAATCTTGTGCTGGGTTAAAAACTGGTTGGATGGCCGGGCCCAAAGGGTGGTGGTGAATGGAGTTAAATCCAGTTGGAGGCCGGTCACGAGTGGTATTCCCCAGGGCTCAGTCTTGGGGCCAGTTTTGTTCAACATCTTTATCAATGATCTGGACAAGGGGATCGAGTGTACCCTCAGCAACTTTGCAGATGACACTAAGCTGGGAGGAAGTGTTGATCTGCTTGAGGGGAGGAAGGCTCTACAGAGGGACCTGGACAGGCTGGACCAATGGGCTGTGACCAATTGTATGAGGTTCAACAAGGCCAAGTGCCGGGTCCTGCACTTGGGCCACAACAACCCCATGCAACGCTACAGGCTTGGCGATGAGTGGCTGGAAAGCTGCTTGGCAGAGAGGGATGTGGGGGTGTTGGTTGACAGCCGACTGAATATGAGCCAGCAGTGTGCCCAGGCGGCCAGGAAGGCCAACAGCATCCTGGCTTGTATTAGAAATATTGTGACCAGCAGGACCAGGGAAGTCATCCTTCCCCTGTACTCAGCACTGGTGAGGCCGCACCTCGAGTATTGTGTTCAGTTTTGGGCCCTCCAGTACAAGAAGGACATTGAGTTGCTGGAGCGTGTCCAAAGAAGGGCAACGAGGCTGGTGAAGGGTCTAGAGAATAAGTCTTAAGAGGAGCAGCTGAGGGATCTGGGGTTGTTTAGCCTGGAGAAGAGGAGGCTGAGAGACTTTATCGCCCTCTACAACTACCTGAAAGGAGGTTGTAGCGAGGTGGGTGTTGGTCTCTTCTCCCAGGTAGCAAGTGATAGGACGAGAGGCAATGGCCTCAAGTTGCACCAGGGGAGGTTTAGATTAGATATTAGGAAAAACTTCTTCATGGAGAGGGTTTTCAAATATTGGAACAGGCTGCCCAGGGAAGTAGTTGAGTCACCATCCCTGGAGGTATTTAAAAGACGGGTAGACGAGGTGCTTAGGGACATGGTTTAGTAGTGGACAGGTACGCTTGGACTTGATGATCTTAAAGGTCTTTTCCAACCAAATGATTCTGTGATTAATAGTATTTAATATGACATTTACCAGGAGACTGGCTTTCAATGGGTCATAGCTATAAGTGAGATTGAGACAGAATATTAGGTCTTTAAGCCTGGAAGTGAGGGCAAACATTTAATAAAAATTTTACTTCCAAAAATCCTCTTAAGAAAATCTCTCTTGTCCAGAGAATTAATTGATCTTGAACAGCAGATTACAGATTGGCTACGTATGTACAGCTCCAGTGCAAAATAAAAGAGAAGACACATAGAACCAAGAACTATACTTTTGAAAACAATTTCCTCAGCGTTTCTGGAACTTTGAATTCACAGCTTATTACCTGTAGCTTGGTATCTCTTCAGTACCTTGCTGTCCAGGGATTTAATGGTCCCTGGTCTATAAACAGAACAACTTGAGAAAGCTGTGCTTGTTATAATGCTATACAAGTAACGTGAGAAATCAACTCTTAGAATTATTACTAAGTGAACTTTATTGAACTTCACAGATGCTCTTTAAACCCTAGCCAAAAAAAAAAGAGGCAAGGTAACCATTGCTGCAGCACTTTGCCTTACCGTATCCCCTAGCAAATAGGGCAGGGTCTTCCAGGACAGGCTTGATAACTGTATTAGCAAGTACAGGGAAAACTAAACCAGGAGGCCCTTACAGCTTGTTTATTCTTCCTCCATGTCCATGCTGGTCTCCCTCTCCTTCCCACAGAGCTAGCTCAAGGACAGAGAAAGTTGAGGAACACAGCAAGAAAGCTGAGTTACCCTAGGTACTTTTGCAGAATTTTCTGGCGAACCCTGTTCATTGTTTCTGCACACAAGTGTTTCTGCCAGAAATACTAGCTTCAATACTTCACACTGGAAATCCCTCTAATTACTTCATTATCAAAGTAGATTTCCGGATTTTTTTTTTGTAGAGCCCAAACACAGCTCACTTAATATTAGCAATAGAATCATTTGTAGTTACTTCACCGTCGCTTCAAGCTGGTCTAACCTCATAGCTGACCCTGCTTTGGGCAGGAGGTTAGACTAGAGACTCTCAGAGGTCCCTTCCAACCTGAATGACCCTGAGATCTGTCCTGGTTTCAGCTGGGATACAGTTGTTTGGTTTTTTTTCCTAGTAGCTGGTATAATGCTGATAACACACTGATGTTTTAGTTGTTGCTAAGTAGTGCTTACACTAGTCAAGACTTTTTAGCTTCTCATGCCTGCCAGTGAGAAGCTGGGAGGGGGCACAGCCAGGACAGCTGACCCAAACTGACCAAAGGGCTATTCCATACCATATGATGTCATGCTCAGTATATAAACTGGGGGGAGTTGGCCGGGGGGCAGCGATCACTGCTCAGGGACTGGCTGGGCATTGGTCGGGAGGTGGTGAACAACTGCATTGTGCATCACTTGTTTTGTATATTCTTTATCATTATTTTTCCTTCCTTTTCTGTCCTATTAAACTGTCTTTATCTCATCCCACAAATTTTACACTTTTTTTACCACCCCAGCCCCCCCCCCAGTTTTCTCCCCCATCCGACTGGGGCGGAGTGAACAAACAGCTGTATGGTGTTTAGCTGGCAGGTTAAACCACAACAGATCCTAAGCTTAGGATCAACCAAAGCAGCAGCAACGCGGCCACTCCCAGCTTACTTAACAGGTCTGGGTTATGTCTTAAAGGTACTTCACGCAGGAAGAAAACTACAGGAACAAGTCAGGTGTCTTTCCCTATAAAGAACACTTATGTAGAGCAAAAGTTCTAGTTAATTTATACGAGATATACAACAGAAAGTCCAGGCAACGCTTCCTGCAACTATAAAGCCCTAATAAAACATAGGTGTTTTATTCTTCGGTGCCATAGTCAATCAGTACTAAACTGGCTTCTACAAACATAACTGCATGTAAGCTGACAGACTGCTGGCTAATGGCCTTAGCGTTCTTGGTAGAAAGTTTAAAGTCTGGCAAGAACTCACATCAGTCCCAGGATCTCTTCAGATGCAACAGCACAAACCTTTCAGGTAGTGTACAAGTGAACACACACTCAGGGTCATTTCAGAAGTCCCCAGAAAACTTATAAACTAGTTTGAAAGCTTCTGGGAACACTTATAAGCTTAAAAAAAAAAAAAGTATAAATTCTCTTTAGGATTCTATAAAAAAACAGCAGACAATCACCATTTGTAAAGTTGCCCTATTTATACATAGCTACAATAGGTTTCTTAAACATAAGGACGGTTTCTTAAATAAGTAAGAGCTGCTTTTTCCATGCCAGAGTGATGTGCTTAGCTTTAAGGGTTGCATAATAAGTGTTTTGTGTGTATACACAGACTAGTTTTAAGTGTGTCCTAAGCCTTGCAAAGCCATTAACACTCGGGAAATTTTAGGTCTTTATTTTGCAACATTGCATTCAACGCAGCTGCTTTATATTAAATTCACATTTGTAAACCTCAAGAAAACTATTATTTCATTTTTAGTTTGCTTTTAAAATTTGGCTGAACTTTCAGCTCTATGAATTGAAGCACCAATAACTTAACAATCACAAGAGCACAACCAATGCTGGATTTGCTGCCAAATAATATAAGCGCAAGTATGAACTAACACTAAAAATAAGTACATGCATTCCCTTTCCCTTATTCCTCTCTAATTGAAGGCAAGATAGCCTATGAGAAAGGGATGAAAGTTGCACTGGATTTTGAAAATTAAAAACTAAGAAATTGAGGGGAAAAAAAAATTACCAGGCAGGAAAAAGAATCTGCTATTTTTAACATACTGCCTCAAAGACTTTGCATTAAGATCTCTCTATAGCTTCCTTTCTCTAGAAAGTCTCCAGAAAGTGTAGCTGCCAATTTGTGCCAGTTTTACGTTCATAAATCTTAAGATTCTGATCTTCAAGACATGGTCATTATTAATTTGGCGTCAGTGGCATATCTTCTGATGTACTTTTTTTAATACGTAAGTATTTTGAATGATCTCACTTAAAGTTTAAAATAATTTGCATTTATACCCGCTCTCAACAAAAGCATTTCAAGATTTATTTCCACTCAACAGAACGCTTACTCTCCTGAACAACACTGTTCCTCATAAATGGGTTCCTGTATCTTTGCAGAAGGTTTTTTATAAGTTACAAAGCACTTGATTAAATGCCGAACAGGAACACCTAAGGCATGTGACAGAGTTTCTAGGATACTGTGTAAGAACAGCTCTGTTAGTAAAACAGGGACACCAAGTAATTTTATTTAACCTAATTTTTTTGAGTGTTCCACACAATTCATCCATAACAAAGTCTTAAAGATCAATTTCGTACAAAGCCACTTGCAAATTTGGGAAGCTACTTAATATTCCGCTCCCTTCTAGATTTAACTTCCACTTGGGGCCATACAAAACATACATGACTTTTGAAAGAAAAAAAGCATTACTTAACAAGATTTCAGCATTTATTCATACAGCAGACAACTATGACCACATACATTAAGATAAAAGCTCTAGTCCAGACAACTGGACATAAATCCATATTTAGGCAAAGATCAATTTAGTTTTCTGAAGCATCCAATAAAATAATCATATTCTGTTTCCAGAAGAATTATTCTAAGCACTCAAACAGAGCAAAGAGCACACACTGGTTTGAAATAAATCTACATGATATTACCTGAACCAACAGTTATATAATTGGCAAGATCAAGAAAGCGGATGTGAACACCATAAAGAACACACATAAAGGACTGTTTGATTTACAACTTACCATAATAGTGTTAACTCCATTTTAGTAAGGCTATAAACCAAAATATTTATCTGGTTACAGTATAGATAAGCACATCCTATTGGAAGTTATCTAAGGTGGAAGCACCAGTCTACCAATAAATCTAGAAACAGTAGACATTTTTATTTGAAAAGAGTTCAAAAACCCAGAACAGTAGACTCCCCAAAAAAGAAAAATCCTTTTTTGTTTGCAAATCCCCATTCACTTCACAGGTGCATATAGAATCAACTTACCCTTTGTTTCTCTACAAGACTGGGCAAATGGCATTAAAGTAGGCCAGGAACGTTAACACATGTGAACTACTGTAGGCCAGGGAGGTTCAGGGAAATTGAGAGAAGGTTTTGAACCCCTCCATACAAAAAAACCCTCCTCTGTCTTCTGAGCAGAGAACACTGCTGCTGCCTCCATCGTCACTGAAATTGTTCCTTTAGAAACTTAAAACATTTTCAATTCAACACATCACTCTTTTGGTAAAATTTACACCCATGCAGACACAGCTCCTTTTGAGTGGAAGACCAAAACGTACAACTTGTGACAGTGCTGTTCAAAGAGTCGGGTCACACCAGTCTAATGAACTGACCACAACCCTCAGCACAACTCTCCAGAGCAAGTCCTGGTCCGTCCTGAAAAGGTCTGTGAGCAGTGCTTAGCATCTCCGATGGAAACCGAACAGTCTGCTCACTCCAGGAAGCTGTCTGGAACCACTCCCAAGTAACTCCAGCAATCTTCAGCTGCACTATAATCAGATTGCTAAAACTTCAGGGAAGTGACATGACATTGTAATTTAACATTTCAAAAGGTGTTTGTTTCTACATATTTAACAACATTCATTTTTGTTACACCTGCAAAAGAAAACCTGTCCCTTTCCTCCCTAGACGCACTCCAATCCTTTACATCACACTTTGCACAGTACTGCTTTATTATGATACAGAAAGAGCACAAGAGCTTTAACTTGTTCTTGAGCATCTAAACATTCCGAGTGGTTACTCAGAAACCCACAATGAAGAACAGCTAACAAAAGCAGTATTTCACAGTTCCTTTTGCAAAGTTCACCTTATTGTGGGTGTCAGTTAATGACATGATCAATTCAGATAAAAACTGAGACTTTGACTTCAGTGTTATGCGCTTGACCACACTAAATCTGTAAACAGGCTGGTTAAACTCAAACAACACTGAATATAGTCACTGTATCACACACTCCCAACAGACATGAACTGAATTAGATATTCTATTTTGGTTTAAGCAATTAGTTGCCTTTTTTTTTTTTTAATAGGAAGAAGGGAAAAGAAGGCGTGATATCAGTATTATTGTCCCTTCCCAGTGGCTGGTCTACAGAATTTTGGCTCAACTGTAGCTCAGCCTGCTGGATAAAAACCTCTCCAACAGAAACCTAATTCAGAATCACGTATGTTCTGCATGCAATGCAGACACCTTCCTCCTCTTCTCCCCCTACTCAGCTCTTTTTAAGGAGATATGTAAGAAAGAGATCTCACTGTGCAGTTTTAAGTTCAAAACAATGATCTCTCAGGGCTATTAATAAACCATGGGTGACAGGTCACATTTTCATGCTAGTCTCTCCCTCTCTGGCTTAAAAATTAAGACACAGATTCAACAAGTCAGGGCACATACATACTGGCACATGCAGAACTGGACCACAATCCAAGACTTTTTACTCCAATACCATTTCTTCAACAGTTGGGCAGATACATGTTCCAGAAGTAAGTTCAAGAAGCTAGCGGCATTAATGGATTATTGTCCATCCTAGATTTCTTTCAGGAAGCCATTTAAATTTCAAATATGGGAGTTTAATAACCCTTTACAGGATTTTTTTGCATTAACTACTGCATGGAATTGCAAATATTGCCAGATTTTAACACCCACTTTCTGTTCATTATTTACTTAGATGACTGAAGCAAGGCATCCTGATAAAGCTGAATATGTGGAAAAAAGTATCAGTTCTGAATTTTGTTCCCCTTTGATTTTACTGAATACCTTCTTGTTCCCAGGAAGAGACAATGAATTCTAACATTCCTTATACACACAGCACTTATACTGCTTTCTAGAATAAGCAGTCCCACCCTCACAGAAGTTTTCAGCTATCACAATTTTCACCATTTCTCTGAATCTCTATGTAATAATCTTTTTTTTTTGACCTGTATGAACACTTACAGATGGATCTACTGATTTATACAACGCAATATGATTTACTCCATTCTTGTTTCTAATATTCTTCCCCATTCCATTTCTTACAATAAAGAAAAATTAGGACTCAAGTATTGATCAATTAAGGCAGTCATCGACAGCAATCCCCTCTTTTTATGTAGTGGTTCCAAACTGACTCAAGTTTTTTTCCTCCAGTGTGTGCCACCAAAAGTTTAGTGGGAACAAACAATCCTGCTCATTCACCTAGCATAACCACATCTCCCAAGTTTCTTTTAATTGCCTCTTGCTTTGACAGTTAGTCACATTAGTCCACCTTCAATTTCTGTGGCTTTTCTCTTTTATTTCTTTTCCTGAAGTTAAAATCTACCACAGAACTATAAATTACCATATGTTAAACTTAGTGGAATGAAAGGTATTTAAAGTTCTATTCACTGTGGCTAATCAAGGGCACAGTTCATCACTTCCTGTTACTCTAAATTCTTACTTTCCTTTGAGTTAAAACCTAGTATAATCTTCCAGATGTTTTCACATTCTACTTTTGTTTTAATTATGAAGTGATCAGTAAGTTCTTTTTAAACAGGTCAGCAAAAAGCACAGACTAACCTGTAATTCAATATAAGTTACTATTTGTAACAAGTCTGCAGCTCAGCCTCTTTGCACTTAAAACTCATGAGAACTCCTGAACACCGTTTCAGCCTAATACTAAACTGCTTGTTCCACCACCTCCAACACCACTTCCTAGTTATCACAACATCAAGCCTTCCTTCCCAAGACACCACGTGCTATAAAGGCTGAGGCAAGTTAATCGTAGTTTCTCAATAATAATCTAAACTGCTTTCCCTTAGCCTCCAACTATCTAACATAATCTCCAATCCAGTTTAGGCAATGCATAAAGTGATGAGGTTGGGTCACATGTCAGGGTAGGTGCACACTATCTCAATGTCCAACTACGACTCTAGCCTCGGTCTTCAGGAAGTTTTTAGAAGTAGTGCCTCTCTAAAGCCACAGACTGACCTTTCGATATAATAGCTTCCCCTTTGGCAGATGAGATTTTGGAAAAGATGCATGTAAATATACATACTAATTTACATTCAGAAAGAGAAAAATAAGTGCATGATTTGCATGTGACCACACCTATGGAAAACTGTACAGCAAATCACAAGCAATAATATCAGATTTTGCCACAATATACTGACAGGACTGCAACGTGAAATGCGGTGTTCATGGACAGTTCAAAGACAGCCAATTAAATGGGGAAAACACCAAACTGAGAATCACCTCATTAAAACACCAACATACAGATCTTTATTACAGTTAGCAAGCTTTAAGACAAATAACTGTGGGAAAGTGAATTAAATACTTCCAGATCTTTAACATACACAAATCATTAAATATATATAGATCATATACCGATATGTGATCTAACATACATATAATTAACATAGACAAATCATTATATATATACACACACTACACTGATAACATCTGTTAAACAAGACATAGGACACTGAAAATATGTCAACCTTGACTACAGTACTTAAGCAATTGATTTATCTCCAAGAAGCTATTCTATTCACTCAGTGCCCTTACACTCAGAGGGCAAGCCAACAAAGAGTGTCACTCTTCCCTCCTTGTGAATATTGTGCAAAACTCTAAACTAGCAATTACGATTTACTAGATAAAATAGGATTTTAAAACAGTATTCTTTGGAAAAGGGACTCTAATAAATTATAAACAACTACATGTGTTCTCCAAGGGGATTATTTCAGTTTACAAGTTTTCTTTTGTGTATCTTAGTTTCCAAACTTTGGCATGAATTTCCTACTGTGTTTGCCATGGTAACCAAGCAGCCTGAGCCTCTACTTGAAATTCTGTTTAACTGTTTAGTGCCGCATATTGATCAAGATACATTAATATCCTAATGTATTGCGAAGAGTGAAGCAAGCAATCCTCATACTGGAGGAATCACCTTTTACAAACAATTTTTGCAGACAGGAGGATAATGGGGAAACTTCATTGCCAAAAATGTGCATAAATAGCTACCAAATAAAGAGAACGCACTCATATGTGAGAAACAAGGTATATTCACTATATAAGGAACTACACTAGAACAGCAAAGAGTCTCTATTTGACACTATCTTCTCTCCTGGTGAATCAAGACTTTGCATTCACGGCAGAAAAGAAGATTTGTTCCAAGAGTGTATTTAAATGAGAAAGAGAGTTTCCATACATAAAAGCTTGTATCCTGGTAGAAAACCTTCTGGTGCAAGAGGGGCCAGGTAACTGGCTAACTTACTTGAAGTTCTAGGATTAACATTAGCAGGGCAAAGCCAAGCCACAGTTGCTAGCTTTTCTTAGTTTCCATTTTGAAGAAAGATCTTTCTTCAAACTTTCACCTCAAATACAGAATCATGAATAAGAAAACATCTATTTTAAGCACATGGAATCTTCCCTAATTCCCAGAAAACATACCAAATACCTCAGCATACTAAAATTTATGTAAAGTAAATAAAGAACAGATTAGGAAAACTTGAAACAAAAAAAGGTTTACTGCTTAGGTTTTTTTAGTCTCACTACCCCATATGATTAAAAAAAAGGAAGTAAAGGTTGGCTAGTCACCTCTTTTTCTAATAAATTAATGCACCCACTATTACCTGATGTTATTATTCAATAAAATCTCATCCTTTACTCTGCTCATGGTTAAAGATAGGATGAAATAGTTCTGACCTTCAATGCCTGCTGTATAAATGCAGACTTACAATACAGAGAACCATCTCCAAGAAAATCTAAAACCCAAAAAACCCCCTGAAGATTCCTTACAAAACTACTGAGATACTGTTACCATAAAACATTGCATATATCATGGAAAGAGCATGCTGAGTCAGCTGTACTTCCATTCTTTCATTGGACTTTAGTGTCTCCAGCTCCTCAGTATACTGCACTTCATTTCCTCTTCTGGATCTAAAAGCCAGTAAGGTAGCCTCACTGGGTACCATACAGGTAGTGGATTTGTATCACTATAAACACATTTTCTTCATTCCGTTCATCTGGCTCAGCTCTAAGAAGTTTCTGGATGAAATGCTCTGCCTCTTCTTAAAAATCTGTTCTGTATTTCCCTGTGGTGGGTTGACCCTGGCTGGATGCCAGGTGCCACCAAAGCTGCTCTATCGCTCCCCTCCTCAGCTGGACAGGGGAGAGAAAATATAACGAAAGGCTTATGGGTTGAGATAAGGACAGGGGAGACCATTCACCAGTTACTGGCATGGGCAAAACAGACTCAACTTGGGGAAATTAGTTTAATTTATTAGCAATCAGATCAGAGTAGGGTAACGAGAAATAAAACCAAATCTTAAAACACCTTCCCCCCACCCCTCCCTTCTTCCCAGGCTTAACCTTACTCCCCATTTTCTCTACCTCCTCCCCCTGAGCAGCACAGGGGGACAGGGAATAGGGGTTGCAGTCAGTTCATCACACATTGTCTCTGCTGCTCCTTCCTCCTCAAGGGAAGGACTCCTCACACTTTTCCCCTGCTCCAGCGTGGGGTCCCCCCCACAGGAGACAGTCCTCCACAAACTTCTCCAATGTGAGCCCTTCCCACGAGCTGCACTTCTTCACGAACTGCTCCAGCACGGGTCCCTTCCATGGGGTGCAGTCCTTCAGGAACAGACTTCTCCACCGTGGGTCCCCTGCGGGGTCACAAGTCCTGCCACCAAACCTGCTCCAGTGTGGGCTCCTCTCTCCACAGGTCTGCAGGTCCTGCCAGGAGCCTGCCCCAGCACAGGCTTCCCACGGGGTCACAGCCTCCTGTGGGCACATCCACCTGCTCCAGCGTGGAGTCCTCCACGGGCCACAGGTGGATATCTGCTCCACCGCTGACCTCCATGGGCTGCAGGAGGACAGCTTGCCTCACCATGGTCTTCACCACAGGCTGCAGGGGAATCCCTGCTCTGGCACCTTCACTGACCTTGGTGTCTGCAGAGTCATTCCTCTCACATACTCCCCACTCCTCTCTCTGGCTGCAGTTGCGCAGGGTTCTCCGTCACCCCCCTTCTTAAATATGTTATCCCAGAGGCGCTACCACCATCGCTGATGGGCTCGGCCTTGGCCAGCGGTGGGACCATCTTGGAGCTGACTGGCATTGGCTCTACTGGACATCGGGTAAGCTTCTAGTAACTTCTCACAGAAGCCACCCCTGTAGCCCCGCCAACTACCAAAACCTTGCCATGCAAACCCAATACATTCCCATAGTCTGTAGCCTATGACACCACAGTATTTTCATTATGCAGTTCAACTATTAGCAACAGCTTACAGCAGGACTAGTCAAAAAGCATGATCCTTCTGAATTGACTGTGAATTTTGCATGATCGGGATTCGTGGGAGATCTGGCAATGTGTCTTGTACATCTAGGGAAGGTTTTGTTTATTTATCCTTTCCCTTCTTTCTTCTCCCCCCTTCAGAGCTTTAAGAAATAGCGATTGCTTTGCTCAGCTAATTAAAATCACATTCTTCTTTCTCCAGTTTTACGACACCATCTTCCCCTAGTAGCAGGAGTTGAAAATCACCTTCATCAACACAAGCAACTAAAATATCATACAATATTAAAGCCATCTTTTCAACGCCTTGTACAATGGCACTAAAGACACTTCCTTATGTCTATTGGCAAACCTCATTTGATACATTTTTGAATTGCATTTATCTCCTCCCGCCTTCAACAGCTGTATCACAAGCTGGCTCAGCTTGTAATCAACATTACATCCTGGTTATCATCTTTTCAAAGTTTTATGGCTGAAGCAAAAATTCCCTAACTATGTATTTTTTCAATGAAGTTTCACTTCAGCTACTGTTCTGATATCAGCTTGTTTCTCATTATAAAATACTCCGATTATGAACAGTGATGCCTCCCAACTTTGTTATGACAACTTCGCCATCATGTACATGCTCTTAATTCTTTGTCCCAACATTATCAATCAAAATATTAACTGTTTCCAAAACCACTCCTAGAAAACCTCAGCTTGAAGCTCTCTTCTCAACAGTTGTCACAGTCCCTGCAATCAGTAAAATATGTAAAAAGATATCAAGAACTAAGCATTTTAATTCTCTCCCCATTTCAGAACACGATGAGCTTAAGGTTCTAGAACTCCTTCAGTTAAAATATCTGTTATACCAATCTAAAATTGCTAGTTCATACAAGGGTGTGAACTTAAGTTATAATTCTCCCTTACTACCAGAGTATTACACTAGAAAGACTGAGCACCTGAACTTCAAATAAAGCTGTTTACATGATACATGTTGTAAATTAATGTCTTCCTTCAGCCTACACTGCAGGGAGACAGTGTTTTACTTTAAGCAAAACAAACACAGAATTCTGCTACCTCAGAATTTCAAAAGCTAAAATTGAAAGTAACTTGAAGCAGCTGAGAATTCTTCACAGCTCTTCAGGGGTTCTTTTGTTGGTGTGGTGGGGTGTTTTATTGTTTTGGGTTTTTTTGGGCAGGGAGGCAGTGGGGGTGAGTAGTGGTCTTGAATGTTTTTATCTACATAAATACAATCAAGAATAAGCCTTAAGAGAATACCTGCCTGTCACTGGAGTCACAGGCAGCCAAAGGGTTTTTAGTAGAAGTTTTCACTGTTAGGAATATGGTGAATTAAAAAGCAACTGATTTCAGAATAGTAGAGAGCATACCAAATATTCACAGACATTGAATAAAGTTCATGCTGCTATACTCCTTATGGACTGTCACATATTGCATATATAACACCTTCCGTAAAGCTTGGAATACACTGAAGTTCCTCAAAAGTGAAGTGTACTATAACCAGTATCTCCTTCCTTAACTACACTTCATAATTAAGTTCTACAGGGTTCACTTAAGATTTATGCTTAGTTAACTCCTTTCTCAATAGTTACAGTCTAGTAAGTTATAACAGATTCATAGCTCTACAGTAAAAAGTAACAGTTATCTTTCTGATCTCCTTCTTGTTCCTTATCCTCCAGTGGATCCTTTCATTTCCTCCTACTCCTACAGTCTAGTCACACTGTTGCCTACAGTTATAATCAGTCCTTTCTCACCTGTTTTTAATGCTGAATGAGGCATGATTCAGATGAGTTGAACAAAGATAGATACATATGCTAGATGTAAGAAACAAATTAAAATAAGGAAAATAGGTATATAAATATCAAATGGATTCCAAGTAAAACCACACATTCTGGCACAATTCAGCAACTGTTGTCATTCAGTTCACAGGCTCAGTTGGGATACTTATTAAACATTTAGTAAGTTACTGTCACTGGGAAATGGTTTAAATTGGCTCAGCTCTGTAAGTAAAACTGGTTAGAAAATTATACCTGTTAGTTTAAATTAGAGCTGGCAGGCTGCTTTTAGATGACCCCCAAAACACGGAACAAACTGGCAACATTGCATGACTTAATGATAGTGTCATCTCTGAGTTGTTCATCTCCTCCCCATGCACACACAAAGTTACCTGACCTGCTGGACTACTGTTCTAGTCAGTCACACCTTCAAAGCAATTCTTTCACTTTACCTTTGAATCTTATTTTTTTCTTCTCTAAAACACTGCTATAGTTTTGTTGTGATATCAGAAAAATGCACCTTAACAATACATGCACACCTATCAATTGCATCCTTTGAGGTTGACTTTATATACAGCTCGCCAGAGACAGAACTGCTGCTTTTGTTTTTTTCTTTCAAATGATCAGACATCCAAAGTATCCTTAAAATACATCACAGAAAATTAAGTTCCCTGTTGAAAGACTAAGGCTGCTGTAGCTTCATCACTGAAGTTGTTCAAATTTCATTTCTTCTAACCTTAAAAGATCAAAATACAGTAACACTCAGTAGTTGGCTTTACAAGTGTGTTTTATGGCAAAAAAACCCAACACCTGCAGTTCCTTGACAATACCCTAATCTTTTCCAGCATTAAGACTAAACTTTACTAATTGATTTCCTTGAAATTTGCAAGCTACTATATGATCCTTAGTATTAAATTACAGCAAGTTCAGTTTCATGTAGACGTGTCAACAGATAGAAGTGAAATAGAAATTCATACTGCATAACAACATATCCATTATACTAAATAACATATAGGCAAGTAGTAGTAGGTTGAGTTTCCACCAGTCCTACCACCCTGGTATTTATCTTTGAAAGTTTCCCC
This sequence comes from Balaeniceps rex, assembly GCA_013401315.1. Classification (NCBI taxonomy): domain Eukaryota; kingdom Metazoa; phylum Chordata; class Aves; order Pelecaniformes; family Balaenicipitidae; genus Balaeniceps; species Balaeniceps rex. Next base: position 31,013 of record VYZW01051394.1, read on the forward strand.
CATCCCCTTTTCAGCACATAAGAGGAAAAGTTATTTCTTTGGGGGTTGGGGGAAGGCAGCAGCAAAAGAGCTCAGGATTATCCGTTGCTATAACAAAACAATGTTTTAGTCCAACAGTGTAAATTCACTGCTTGTAAGAAAAAAATTATCTGTTACAGAAAAGCAGTCTGAATAATTGTACCCTGCATTGCCCTGTTGCTATAGAAACTTATTTCACTGTAGCAGTTAATTGTTAATCAATTTACATCTTACATCAATTTACATTACATTTTTCATTACAAAGCTCAATAAGAGTCAAATACAACACAATAATGTCTGTCCGGCAAGTCAGAATCATGTCTTTTCTGGCTACTATTGGATTTTGCAAGCCCTACAGGAATGCCAGACGTTTTTGATACAGTACTTTTATTAAGCCCATAACTCCATCATGTTGCAGCATGTTAACAAAATATTACTAGAACAAAGCCCTAATTACTTTTGTACTAAAAATAAGATGTAACCGGCTGTTATTCCAAGAGCCCCAGAACAATCCTACAGAAGTTATGTGAATAAATTATTGACCAAACGTACAACCTATGCTCCAAAACCAGAATGAGGCCCATTGGTTTATGCTTTTTGTGGTCATATTTAGTAACAGACAGATGAAATAACATATTTGCCCAAACTCTTGTCCTGAAGTTGTTAATTTGCAATGCATCTTCCTTCTGGAGCTGAAGACATTTCATAACAACCCAACCCAGCTAGGCAAAAAGTGTTACAGAACAAGAATAGAAGCACAGGCTACCAGAAAACAAGTATCAAGGACCAAATCCCTAACACAGATACACTGCAGTGAACTCAGATTCCCACAGTCCCATATGTACAAGGTCTAGGATATCACCTAGTCTGCAAACCAGAATCCTGCTTCAGAAGTTTTAGAGCAAAAGGCAGCATGTTCCCAATTTCAGCACTAGCTTTCCCAATAGCCTTATTTTAAAGTAAGCAAAGTATTAAGATACTTTAAGTAATAGTAAGCACTGACGGTTTCACTGGTACATATATTGTGTGCGGGGGAGGAAAAAAAAAAGCTTGTGCCTGCTATTAATCACTTTCTTTAAAAACTACCATTAAAGGCTAAAAGGTTTTAATGTACCAAATGGTCACATAACATTGTCTCTTTCCTCAGCTTTCCTCAAGAGTAGGAGGGAGTGATCACACTATTGTCACCCACCAATCTTCCTGCAGACTGTAGTGCTGACTACTGAGTAACTGCCCACATCTGAAGCGTTTTGCTTAAGGTCCTAACAGAAGCCTATATGAGAGCACAGAACTGAACAGTTAGGCTACTGACAGCACACAGACCAGCTGTTAAATCATCCCTCCCATTGATACGGGCATACTAATACTACGCATGCTATGGATTTCTGCTGTCAAAAATAATCATACCTTTAACCAGCACTGGTATCAGCAGACTGTCCAAATCTAAATTCTCCTTTATATCAACTTGCACTGGAAGTGCCACAGCTGCAAGACACCTACTAATCAGAGGTGATACAGATGAAGAAAGGGTTCCCAAATGACTGAAGAGAAAGCACAGCAAAAGCATATTCTAGCATCATAAGATTGGACTTCTCTGAGCACTGATCTTAGTAGCATTCCCCTTTGGCTCTCTCTTACGTACAAGCAAAGCCTCTACCAATTTAGGACTAACAAAAAACAATACACAGATCAACCAGTTCAATGCCAGCCCAATACTTTTTTGCAAAAGGGGTTACCTGTTGCTCAGAGGGAACAGAGACATGCATGATGCTACAGTGCAACAGAGTTAGAGCAGCTAAGCGAGCTGCCTCTAGACTGCTGCACTAACTTAATTGGCAACAAGCACTTTGTTACTCTAACAATGAGGAAAAGTATGAATGATCTTGAGCATCACTAAAGGCAGCTTCATCTGGGCATCTATTTGAGTTGTTCAGAACAGTTGTTTGCCCCATCTCTCCGATTCAAAAGTGCCAACGTGCTCACGCTTAACCATCCCAGTTCAGTCTAGTGCATTTACACAGACATAGAAGCTGCATTTTGGCTAAAACACAGAACTACTCTTGAACAGTCACTTCATTGGCACAGTTTGTTCTGCCAACACTGTTAGAAGGTTGGAAACTTCATCTAGAACAGCATCTTAAAACTTTGCAGGTGTTTGCTAACTGTACATGGCACAGCGACAGAAGTTACTCTGTACAAGGGACCACAGTTTCACTGCTGAAGTCAAGAAAGGCAGGCCATCCCCATGTGTTAAGTTGATGTGAACATTAGCTGGACAGTTGCCTTTACAGGGGATAGAGCATAAGATCACATTCTGAAGTAACAGCAAGATTTTGCTAGAAGTCACCTGTTGAGATATATACAGCTAATGCTATTAAACAGCAATAATTCCCTAGTCAACCCAAGCATCTTTCTTTTACAAGCTCCACCCTATATTTGGAAAAGTCTTCTACGGGGAAAAAAAAAACCCTCCTCCTGGATCAATATATCACGCCGAACAGGCACACTTTAAAAAAAAAGAAAAAAACCAAAACCAAAACCAACCAACTTTGGTTATTTATAAGCAATAGAGTAGTCATTTGAACTAACACATACCAACGCATGCAAGATGGGCTATACCTATAATACAGGTAAGAAATACTGCATTCTGCAGTATACATGGTATCAAACTTCAGAAGTGGTATTCCCTAACCGTGCAACTATTCCTGCCCTCATAAATTATTTTTTAAAGACAGACCCTCCTGACAGCCTAAGTGCAAACAGGTAGCTATTGAAGGTCTCTGACCCACTCTCCTATTAAAAAGACTCAAAAAACCCCCAAACACCACCACAAAACAAAAAAAACCAAAAAACCCAATGTCTAAAATAAATCAAACTGTTTGCTATATAGATCCTAGTAGGAAAGAAAGGTGGAAATTTGAAAGAAAATGTAGACTAAGCCTCTGTCTATGTCTTCACAACAAAGTATTAAAATTGATTTTTAGAACTAGTATTTCCCATTCAGACCACTAAATTATACAAATCCAAACATCTAAACTATAATTTAAATCTTATTAACATGATTAAAAAAATCACTGCGTAACTATTTTTCTATAATACTAAGGACAGTAACTAATAGAAAACCAGAAAATCAAGACAACAAAAAAAATACTTCACAACAACTTCTGCCAAAATTTCATTTCAATGATAGCTTCAAACTTGTATAGGGTCATGCTCCAACATCCACCTCAAATATAAAGAAAACATGCACAACTTTCGTAGAAGTCTTAGTTACAAGAACTGTGACCAAAAAAAAAATCCTTAGGAAAAAACTGTCACAGTTAAAATATGATAAGACTGACTCACAGGATTACATATTTGTTATGGTTACATTTGTAAGTCAGGAAGAGAAGACTTTTTTTATTTATGTTACTCAGATTTACTGAGTTATCCTTGTGACTGTGCAGGCTAAAGTGTCCTTAAGGCACCGTTCCAATAGTTTATTTCAGCACTCATGGATTTTTAACAGATAGTTTCAATATATATTGGGCATCCATTCCGTCTCCTGTTGTCACTGCTCTCCCTTCCTTTAGCTGAAAGGGAGCATTAAAGCCATAAACCGGAGTCCTCTCAAAGTTTTGTGGTACCACTTTCCTGACAAAATGTATATAAACTTCCTGTAAGATAGTAAGAATTACTTTTTTTTTTATTCCTAGGAGACTGGGGATAATGAAGTTTGTTCATAACATCCAATGTTTTCTCCCTACTGCAGGGCATTTTTAAGTTAAAGTTCTTAGACTAGCATTTAGTCTAACACAGCACTTCACATTCTCTAGGTGTACAAAAATTAGGCATTATTAAACCAAGAACTGCTTAGTACAGCCACCTTCCAATCCACACAGAATTAAAAGTGGAAAAAAGAGTATTATTTCTTTGACCATTACAGCCACATAAGAACCTTATGATTAACTCATGAAATTAAAGACCGATTATAGTTGGTAAACCAAACTGAAAACAATTTGCAGAAAGTATCTATTAGAGATCCATCATCCCATTATGAGCAGCTTTACTGAATAACACAA
>VYZW01051394.1:36938-49276 GCA_013401315.1 Balaeniceps rex
AAAGTACTACTGATCTAGCCACAATACCTCCACAGGACCGGCAAATCAAGTCCCAACATAACAACTATTCTCTACAAGATAGAGAAGAAAAAACTCAGCAAGAAATTAAGGGATTTCTTGAAAAAGAGAAATCTACAACACCCTTTTAAAAGAGGGACGCCACACCTGAAAAATGCGGACTACGCAAATTCCTCCAGCACAGAAAAAGAGTATCATCCCAGTTGCAGGATGGCACCAGATACCTTTAAGAAAAGTTCTGCTGTCTTTACTGTGGTATTTCCATTAGCCACCTTTGCCTGTCATCTCTTTGACAATGAGTGATGTTTGATTCTGGTATACATAAATATTTAAATGCAGAACACTTTGTAGTAGAATTCAGCAGTGATAGCAGTAAACCTTTCTTTGGTATCAAAACCACTGAAACAAAACAGACTGTAAGCATCTAGACAAAGGCGAAAAAAGCACACAAGGTAGATTTGCCAAAAGCAAGCACCAAGCTAATCTAATTGTCTTCTGAAAAAATAACTGGACTAGAGAAAAAGGTCAGCAGCAAATGCAATGTGTGGTTTTTAAGTTCTATGAGATACTTTTGTTAATGGATGAGCATACACATCAAATTTGTGAATGACATCAAGACTGGAAGGATTTTTTGCAGTATGCAGCACAGAATTGGAAATAAAACACTCACTAATAACTTAATAGAATAAAATTCAATGAAGATGCTACATGGCATTTATAAACAACAACAACAACAAAAAAATCAAAGCATGGATAAAAATGGAGAAAAAGCAGCAATATAAGAAACAATCCAAGTGGGTCAACACTATGCGCAGGATTCAAAAATATCAACATTATTTAATATTTTAGTGAGAATATTAGAAGACAGACACAGCAGGCAATAATTCTCCCTTACTCTGCACTGAAGTCACAGTGGAAGTACTTTATCTAGTTTAGGTACCACAAATGCAAGCTAACAGAAGCCAATACAGAGGAGAACAATCAAACATTTGGAACTCAAGATCTGAGAAGAAAGGTTAAAGAATTAGATTTATTTACCTTAGGAAAAATGAGAGGACAAACTAACAAGTTTTCAAATATGTACAAGCCAAAGGCAATAGTCAACTGTTCTCTATGTCCAGAGTAAAGAACAGCATTCAGCCTGGTTTTTTTTTTTTTCCTTGAACAAGTAGTTTAGTTAGATATTGGGGGGAGGGGGGAGAAGGGAGAAAACCAAGCACCAAAACAAGTTCTTTAGGGGGGCTGTGGAATTCTTGTTACTGCAAGTTTAAGAACTGGTCACAAAGATGTAGGTATACTTCACACTACTTCAAAGCAAGTGTATCTTCAAAGATCTTTACAAATCTCAGCATTTTTATAGCTCATATATGCTATTAAAACATACATCTTTTTGGAGGCCTGACACAACTTAGTGATCTTTAAATATACAGTAATATAAACTCACCTTCCCACCACATCTTGAGGAAATCTGCTGGTTTTCTCCAGATTCTAGCTTCCAATCCAGAATTGTCTTGCACTACTCTTCCCAGAGCAATATATTAAGCACAGTGATAAATGCCACCCATTATTATTCTGTCGTTGAGACAAGATCCTAGATGAACAGTCTATAGAATGAAAGCCACCACACCAAGGATAATATTTCTCAACTGGACAAAGACTCCAGTATCAAGCCAGACATAAAAAAAGGTAATTTAGGGAACTGCAAGGAGTCCTACATGTCATCAGTATTTTTACTGATAACCAGGAACTGCCAGTATGCTAACTCTTAATAAAAGAAGTTGAGATATGAGATTACTTTCATCTTAGTACAAACATAATTATTTCTAAGCCACTTGCTCCTCATAAGGTTAAAAAGATAGTCAACAAATTCTGCCCTCCATGCCTCCCCGAACCTGAGCTTACCACCTACATCTGTTTCTACTCCAATACCATTACAATATACTATAATATTCTACAGTTATTGACCGACTGCTGCTTTAGGTAGCTGCAGAAAAAAGTAGAATTGAAGACAAAACCTCTTTTCGTGAGAAAGAGCTTCCAAAAACAAAAAAGAAACAACCAGTGTTAGGAAAGTCTGCTACAAGTTAACAATGAGAGTAGGTACTCAGAATTTAAATACAGTGCAAAAAGCTTACCATAATGTAATAAGCTAAACTACACATTCAAATTTCATAGCTTCCTAATATGTTATGTAAAAACTGTGTACCTTGTGACACTATTGCTCATATATACCTGTATATGACTGTATCGTAGTGACTGTTGCAGACTAACTTGCCCAGAAACCTTTACAAAATACAGAGAATAATACATTAATTATCATACACACAGTTTTTTAAAGGAAAATGCACTAGCTTCCTAGTAGGAAGGGAAACAAATTTGATAGTTAATGTCAGCAACAATCTAGAAAGCCTTGTTTTGTCAGTCACTCCTAAGGCAAGGAAGATTAAATAGTGCTCTCCTTTTCAAGATGAATGAATCAACTAATAAATCATTTTGCAAAGCTAACCACAAACCATATTACAGTACCCGAAGACTGCCTCGTAAGCAAGAATCAAGTAACAGCCCTCACTCCTGATTTGGGGCTGCAGGAAAAGGCAACCCATCCAAAGCATCAATGCGTCATAGTTTGAGCAATAACTTTTGAATTACTACCTTATAACCCTACTCCATGAAGAAGCAAACCCCTAAAATAATAGAAAAGGCTTCCTCTGTAACACCTCTAAAGCGCTTAATCAAAATTAAGTCAACAATCCCCCAACAGCAGATCATTCTGAATCTGACTTAAGGCTGAAGCTTTATTCAGGTGACACCTCATAAGGCAGTAGATCTGATCTGACAGCCCAGGCCACTGACAGAGGCAGCTTTGTTCCTTCCCCCCTAACCCTTTCTTTGCTCTCACTGTGCCTGCTAATATCTGACCCCAAGATGAGACAGCTGAACTCACCAAATCAAGAGAAAATCTGCCCAGAAAACCAGCAAGTATTTTGCTGCTGGTTTAGCAAGCTGAACTAGCTCAACCAGAGGTTGAGCACTGCCAAAGACAGCAAGGAGATAGGAGCACACTGCCAAGAGGATACTATACTGCTAGACCATCATTTTCAGCCGTCACTAGATCAGTTGAGTTCATGAAAATCTATCCCTTCTGTTTAACAAGAGATCACTATACACATCTAACCTTAAAGCCAAAGTTAAGGAGGGCTGAAAGGGAAAGCCCATCAACACTCAGTACAGTTGAGAATAATTATATACTTACATAAGTAAAGCAACCACATCTCATTCCATCACAGTTTAATTTCTCCTTACTAAACTATAGGTTCATTTCTTTTTTCAGTGGATCCAAATCAGAAAGCAGCAGTTTTCTGGAAGCCTGCATTGCCTTATTAACACAAAGAGAGCTGCATAAGTTTCATTATAAAAACAACAATGCACTGGCTCATAACTGATGTGCTTTCTATGACATGGAAAACATGGTAACACATTTCACGGTAATGGTAAAGTTTAGTGGTAACATGGAAACATGAAATAGTAAAAACTCAGCTTCCTTTTTAAAGGGCGAAGAATAAGGTTGGGAGAAAATACCTTTTTGCTTCAAAAAGTCTCTAAACAGCTTGAAACGCTGTCCAAAACTCTCTCTACCAAACTATGATCACTGTCTATTAATACTCCAATCTCCACACCACTGTCCTGGATGCTAGATGTAACTTTTCAACCAAGTTTCTTGGAAGAAGGATCAAAGTTCAAGAAACATCCCTGGAAACATTTTTTCTTTATATAGGTTAAATATCCTAAACAGAACACAGACATTAGCAGTCTACTTAAAAAGATGACTTACAAACTAGATGTAGCAGATGCAACGTATTTAGAATTTAAGGGAAACTAAAAGAAGAAAGCTTAGCATCATTGATTTCAAGAAATATCCTTTCAAGTGGCATCTTTGACTCAATGTTACATTATTTATTCTTAAGTGTCATTCATGGCTTAAGCGTGGCTCTTACTTGATGTGTACTGATCGGCAATGGATTACTGATGCAAGAATTATCTCAGTATCTAACAGACACAGGTACTTAAAATAAAGGCCTGGTGGTTCTTTCACTCACTGTAGCAAAAATACAGCATTTTCTTAGCAAGAAAAGAAGCAGACCTTAAAAAAAGATTAAAAAAAAAAAAGACAAAATCATAGCTACCTGATATATACACACAGCAGAGCTTCACTAAATTCAACTCATACTCTAATATTCTAATATGACTTAGCCAAAATGAAAGTTATAGTCTTAAAGTAATTAGGGAAATTTTTTTAAAGGGATACTTAGATAATTATGACCTAACAGTTAAAACTGAAGTTATTAGCATCTGTATTATGCAGAGGATCACAAATAGGTTGGTCTTCAACAGACACAGTCCCTCTCCCCCTCCTGCCCCCAAGAACAGGAAGGCATGCAGAGTTTCATAGTTTGTCCAGTTTAACCCAGAATTACATACTGTCAATTTAGGTAACAATAGCTCTCTCCCTTTTATCATAGCCACAAGATACAACTTTTGATTCTGAAAAGCTCAAATAATCAGTTGAAAGACAGTCAGCCTGTTCTTCTGTCAACTTTGTAAATAGACAAAACAATGACTTCCAATTGAATAGTTTCAAAATAAATTCCAAAGAAGCAAGTATTACAAGTTTAAGACAGACCATCTTCCCCATTCTCATATGAAGCATTTTCCTTAAGTGTGTTTCAATCTGTTTCAGTTCTTTCTCCAGGTTCACTTTACTAAAGTTAATGTATTATACATATAGAATATACAGTGTATTTTACACTGTTAACACTACAAAAGGTCATTGAAATTAATTCTGTTCTAACAACGCGTATGTTTTACACTACTCGGAGAGAAAAAAAAAAGTATTTAACACTGTAACAGGTATGCCTCAAAGCTCACAAGTTAACAATCTAACAAACTAAAGTTTTCTCAGTTACCATGTATCACACCAGCAGCTTTTAGCATCTAAAAAAAAAAATCAAAATACTCAGCTCAAAGTGATTTTTATAATTTGAAAAAGTTATTCCATTCGCTATCCTCAATGAAGTTGCGGGCTTTAGATTTTTATTTTTCAGAAGTGTGGCAAGAGATGACTAAGACAGCTTGCAAGAATCACATGTACCATTACTAAACTACATAAAGTCCCGCTCTGTAGTCTAAGTGAGAGAAGTCTGTAGTTACTTCGTATGGAAAAAACAAACATAAGATATCAGAATCCAAACATGGTAATAATTTAGGATACAGATTTTCAGAGATGTTGCCACCCACAATACCTTGTAAACAGTAAAGATAGCAAATGCTTATAAATAGCAAATACTGTTTGATACAAAATATTCATCGCATGCTTAAAGAAACTATTGTCCAGATATTATTTAAAACATAACTAGATTATTAAAATTCATTAAAGGGTGAAACTAAAATCCATACGCACATTTTCCATATAATTATACAGGACATATCAGATCTGTTAAGTCACAGTCAACAGATAACCATGTAGGCTTTATTCTCCAGTTGGTGCTTACATTTTATACAGAGGAGTAGTGATACAGGCACTAGCTTAGGACATAGCAGATTCAGGTATAATACCTTGCTCATCTACAAGCTTCCTGCACAGCCTTGCATACGCCACTAGTTCTCTGTGCCTTCATCCCATGTTGAATGGTGGGTTAAGAGCAGGAAGATTTCAAGGTACTCACATTATGACAGCTGAGTCCCAGGTATATAAGACAGTGAACACCCACTTTTTTGAAACATAAAATAGAAAGCTGACAATCACTATATCTGTGTTTACAAATATTAGGAGTGACACACGTTCACTCAGCATGACAAATTCTGAATGCTTCTCTAAATCCCATAAAATGAAGGATCTTAAGAAACAACAAATATAAAGGGTTTGTTCATAAATATGGTGACCTGAGAGATCACCTGAGAGGTCATGCACTGTTAGTCCTACATCAAATAATGACAGGTAAGCAGTCTCTCTCAAGTGCATCCTTTTTTTCCTGTAAAAGCAACTTTCTCTATGTTAATTATCTGACATTTAAAACTCTGCTCATTGCCCTGCTCCCATTTAGAAACAATCCTAAAATCAGTCCACGCTTCAAAGTCATGATAAAGGCCTAAAATTACATTAGCCATTCAGTCAAAGCTAGACTGGAAGTAGGGATTTGACATCACCATAATCACACCAGGCATTAGTGCCCAGCAAACTCAGACCTGAAGCAGCAGGTGAAAGAGGCCCAGGGTTGCCTTGCCAATAGAAAGCCAACCCTCATTACTGCACGCCAAGGAGGGCCCAAGCAAACGCATCCCTCCAAAGGGCCCCACACACATACCGTTCGCGACACCGTATTTGACGTAACCCACTAGTACTGAGGCAGCGCCGGTCCCCTCACACAGCCCTCCAGCCCAGGCCTACGCTCTCCCTCACCTAACCGCTACTCCACAGGCCAGTTAATCTAGACAGCAACTGAAGTCCCTGCCACAAGCGGGCCCCAACCAAGAAGCTACCAGCCCCAAGGCCGCCGCGGGGCGGCCGAAGGAGAGGCGGCCCAGCGAGGCAGCCTCTGCCACCCCGCCCACGGCGCAGCCCCCCGCGGCGGGGCTCTCAGACCCCGCTGGCAGCCAGCGGACCCTCGGCGGGCGGCTGGCTCGGAGCCCCGGCCACTCCCCCCCAGCCCGGCGGCCGAGTCCCGGTACCTTGCGGACCCCCTTGTAGATGTAGAAGTAGAGCTCCCGGCCCACATTGAAGCAGAGCCGGTCCCCGTTGCCGCTCTGGTCGTTGACGTTGACGAAGGAAACGCGGACCGGGTTGGAGCCCTGCGAGTTGAACGGCACCCGGTTAGGCCGGCTGTACTCCGAGTGGCTCAGCAGCTTGTACAGCCCCTCCCGGGTGGTGAACTGGGTCTTAATCTCGTTCATCTCCTTCCCTCCTCCCTCCGCCGCCATCTTGGAAAGGAGCATTCATCCTGCCCCAGTGCCCGGATGTAGCACCACTGCGCAACCGCCGCCGCCGCCGGCGCTCGCGCAGCCCTGCGCGGAGGCGGTCACGCAAACGGCGTAAGGGGGCGGAGCGGCGGCGCCTGTTTACTGCGCGTCTGCGCATGCGCCGAGCTGCCTGCCCCACCGGGCCCTCGCGGGGAATGGGCGGGGCCTGCGGGGTGGGGGCGGGGCGCCGGAGGCGGGGGCTGTCCGCCGCGGGGGGCGCTCAAGATGGCGGCGGAGCGGGCAGTGCCGCAGGGCGGGTGCTGTGGGGGATGGGGAGGGAAGGGGATCGGGCTCTGGCTGGTGCGGGCGAGGAGTGACTTTTCGGGCCTACAGGGACCCGTCGCCTCAGTGCGTGGGGCGAGATGGTAACGGCCAGTGCCTGAGGTGCCGGAGGGGACTCGGAGGGGTGTCAGTGTGCGCTGGGGGAGCGCCGTTTTGTAGGGGTGATGGCTCCCAAGTGACAGCCTCCACCACGGTGCAGCCAAAATGGGATGCCCCCACCCTGGCTACCTTCACGGGCTCGTTTGCCTCGGCCCCGGCCAGGTTTGTCCACAGGTTACTGCCAGTGCACCTGCCAGCTCCCAAAAGCCTGGTCAGGTGGGGTTGCTAAACCCTGCTGGGAGAGTCCCATGGGTAAGTCGGTTAAGAGACAGCAAATACGAGTGTGCAGCTGTACTTTGATGCTTCGTGTCAAGACCACGCTGCCCCTGAAGGAAACAGTACCACCATCCTTCCAGCTCTGCACCAGCCTCTAAACTGCCAGCTGCATGCAGAGCTAGGCTGGGGAGTTGACCTGAAATGTTAACCTGAAAAACTGGTTGTCAGTTAACTCCCTTTATTGTTCTGATCGTTGTGCAACTATACAACCAGCTGCGTTGCACAGTGAACCGGATCAATGTGAGAAGGAAGTGGCATAGGGTTGGAAAGGATTGTTTTCACTGGGCAGGTTTCTTTTGGCAGCAGTTTCAGCTTAAACAGTTTGTCTAACTACAGTCTCATGATTGACTCAAGCTAATCTAAGACTGATCTCCAACTGTAAAAAAGGGCTTTGACCTTTCCTCTAGCTTCAGGTATTTATTTCCATTACCTTCCTTGCATCACTTCTAGCAATCATGCAACCAAAGGGTGAGTCAGATCCACTGGAAAACTAACACACACAAAGAAATGATGGGTTCTCAGGTAAGCAGACTGTTGATCAGCAACCTGGCTGATCCAACTCATCACAGAATTGCTAGAGCCAAAATAAGGAAGGGGTTGGAAATGTGCAGCTAGGGGAAGATTAGCAGTACAGAGTTAGATCATCTTATATTAACACTAAAAAACACACTTTCAAGGTATAGTTTCTTGCTGTGGCTGTGTTGCTCTAATGTGGCTGCTAGCAAAGGGGTTGTCCTGCTCTCTTCTTTCTTGACTGTGACTATCTGCTGCTGCTACTTCCTTCACCAGCAGCAGTGCTCATCTGACCTTGAGCCATTTCTGAAAGATAAATGGATAGACAAGTAAACTCTCTGCAAATGTGAAATTAATAGGGTTAAATGAAAAACACTGACTGTGTAAGGGAGGGGACAGGAATGCACAGCAGAGCTGGAGGGAAGCAGGACCTCCCTTTCTTTCCACTAGATCAGTTCAAACACAGAAGTCCACTCAGACTCCAGGGGGTTAAAGGGATTCAGTTTCAAATCAATTTAGTTCAAAGAGATTTAGTTTGCAGCTAAATACTATCTTGCTGCTCACCATCAAAATATAAGGTAGCTGAGAGACATGAAACAGCTGAAGATCTCCAGGTTAACTCATGCAGAATAGAGTATGTATCTGGGTGAATATCTGAACAAGTACAGATAATCAAACTCCCAAAAGGCCAGGTATTGAACCCTTGCTTGAAATTCTTGCAATAAAGCCAATCAATAATGACCAATAGATTTTGTGAGCTGATCAGGCAGCCCTGCCAGATGGGATTGATGACCTCCTAAAAGCATGTAAAGTAGGTGAGCAGACCTGCAATTATTTTAAGAATCGTCTCAAGAGTGGTTCTTCCATGCGGAAATTTTGTGAATGGACTTCCAGAGAGAAGGTCAGAATGTTTTCAGTCACCAAAAGAAGAGCAGGAAATGCAAGGATCTCTAAATAATAACAATATTCAAAACAGACAAGGATTTAAACAAAAGAAAGTGTTGCTGCAAGCAGGCATACTCAGTGTGTCTTATTCATTACACACTGACAATATCGGATAGATCACTTTGAAGAACAAAGCAGGCAACTTTGGTAGAGGGACCGTGTGGAATGCAAATCGTACTGAAACCACAGCAGGCCATCTGTCACTGATGGAACGAGTGTGATCCAAAGAATAAACAAAGTTAACAAGTACCTGGTTATCAGCAGTACATGATGGTGCAGAAAGTCAAAGAATTGATGTAGTGTTTAACATTTACCAAGAAACATCAATAAAAGCTGCTGAGAGATTCCACAGAGAATCCAAGACAAATATTCATTTGAAAAACACAGCTGCAAGTCACAGGAACGCTATTGTACAGCTCCATCAACAATACTCATCAAGTGCTTGGTTAAAAAATGGGAAAAAAGAGATTACAGAGATAAGGCTTATGAAAAAATTCTCTGTACCACTTGTAAATTCTTCTGTTTCAAGCTAACCAAAGATGATAGTTCTGAAATGATCCCATGAGGACACCCCTCAATGTGTTGTTTTGTACGCACCACACAACCAATAAATTAGAAGTCAGTCAGAATCACTGCTGTATCGTGACTTCACTTCTCACAAATGTTTTGGCAAATTGGAAAACAGATGTGAGCAAAATTCACTAACATTAATCAAATAGCATAGTCCTTTGAGATTGATTTATGCAGAGCATAAATTGGTCCTGCAACTTTTCAGGATGTAGTATTAATAGTGCTTTTGCTGGCCAGGAGGAAACTACAGCCTTAAAACTTACGCAATACAAGCACAGCTATCAGCAAAACTTTTCTATGCTTGAATTTGAATGCCATCTGTTACTTCCCTAAAAGTGCAACAACTGATATTAGTAATGCTTTTACCAGCTCTTATGAGCCAAAAAAAAAAAGAGGATGGTGAGTATACCCATATTCCATCATGCAAACAGTAATTCTAGCGTGCACTGCCTGGAGATGATGATGCAGGAATCAGGAAACCATCTCTGCAGTGTCTGTTAACTATAGTAGGTCTGTCAAGTCTTGCTTAGACTTCTGATGCCAAAACCAATTTAGGCATTTAGTGTGTGACTGGCTTAAGAGTCAAAAGAGTCAAAAGCTCTGCAACGTGTCAAATTATGAATGTGTGTGAATTGCTAACAGACAGAGGCATACAGAGATATGTAAGCAACACATCTGAACTAGCCAAAAGATTGATGCTATTGAGGAGAATGGTGTGCAAGTTCCATTTAATAGGAGGAGAAGAAAAAGAATGAATGTTGGAAATATGTTTCCAATGGCTTACATGGACTTACAAGTACGTTTTATGTAATTACTTACATTTATGTAATTACTTACATTACTTACAAGTACCTCTAACTTGCTTTCATCATGAGAAAATATTGTTTATGGTACAGTTTCATAGCTCCTTATTTGCATTAAGAATCTCTTCTTAACCACTCATACATTTAACACTAAATACATGAGATAATGCATTATGATACGTATTACAAAGTGAAGGGGTGTTATCAAGTAAGTTTCTGCTATGCTAGAATACATTGCATGTTGTTTGTACTCTCATCCCTCCTCAAGAGCAAGAGCATGTGAAACATTTTGTTTTCATAGTCGGGGGGGGTTTATTACTTAAAAATAAATGGATATTTTTAAAAACAAGCATTTGGATTGAAGAAGGCAAGGTAAAAGAAATCTGCTTTGCAGTTGGGATTGGATGACAGTGAGCTCTGTTGTGTCTTTGACAGATTTCATTTTGCTGTTTGCAATCAGCTCTCTGTAAGTTGTCTCCTGAACAGACTACCTTACCTCCATAGTGAAGAGTGCTGTTCTTGCCAATAACAGTTCTTATCTTGAAGCCATAGCTGTCCTGGAAATTATGTTCTCTGAAGATAAGATGGGTATAATGAATGTAATTTAAATTCTATGGAAAGCCAGAGAGATTGGTTTGATATGCCTGCAAATAGCTTGTGTTTCTAAGATGTACTACAGCATTATGTACTTCTCAAAATTCCCTAAATATGGAAGACATCCATACATACGGTATTGCTGTAATCCAGCTGAGGAATGACAAACCTGTGAATAAGTAAGGTCTGATTGTTGGCCAGCAGCAACGACTGAGTTTCTTACAAAACTGGAATTTCTAGACATTGATGCTTATCAGTGCTGCCGTGTGAGAATGTAGTGCCATCGAGAAGGCCAAGAACACTCCTAAACTGCAGTCTGCAATAGACTCTTGTGTGTTTGTAACTTAAGCAACAAAAAATTCAGTACATAAACGCTTGAAAATTATTTTCTGTTCCATCAGAATCAGTTATTTCATTCAGCTGGTTTTCATTAGGAAGCTCGTGTTATCATGTTATGATAATACACAGTTATTGATAGGTATTGCAGATCAGCCAAGGAACCTGTAGTTGGTGTGAGCAACAGTTAGTTAACAGTCATCATGCAAGAGAAGTGGCTGCCATTGTGTGATTTAAGACTCCCTAAGCAGAACAGGAAATAAGGAAAGCTGAGAAAGGTGTCCTTGGAAAGAACGGACTTTAACAGCCAGGGAAAGGAAGCATTACCAGCCTAAACCAAAGAAGTAAGTTCTAAAAGGTGACCAGAATCAAGTGCAAAATCTGAACATTTTGCACTTGAGAGGTATGTGCATGGATGTCTTACATTTATCCTAGGTTCCTCAGTCTCCCCCAGGTCATCTACCTAATTGATGGCGAGATCTTTCTGTTGCTTTGGTGTATTTCTCAAAGAGGGACTGAAAACTTGTTAGCACATTCTACATTCCCTTATCACCTTTCTCACATGAGGCAGTATTATCTCAAACATGTTGCAGAGAGCTTCAGAAGAAGAATGGCTATCTGCTTTCTGTCCAGTCATAGGAGGAGATTCTCCATCAGTGTCGTAAGTGTAATTTCAGTTCTATGGCCTGAATGACCATCTCCAAATTGTTGTAGATGAAGCATTGAAGTTTTAGATAGATGATCTTCTAATCGGACTTTTATGAGTTTTCCTATGAGCTCACTGAAGCACAGGAGCTTTGGATGCTGCATAGCACAGGCTGTTCATTCAGTGCTACTTGAATCATTGCACATTTAAAGAAAGGAGAGCTTATTCCTCTGAATTATGTG